>JBCNJP010000009.1:3060241-3262050 GCA_039602395.1 Deinandra increscens subsp. villosa | reverse complement strand
TCTACAACATTGCAAAACACTAAGTTAACCAGTTAGTCCTGACAAGACCTAACCCAAAAGTGAGATCAAATCCCGTTAAGCATCTTATATACCCTTGGATAGCTAGTCCATGATTATTATAACCCTATAGGATTCGTGTTCCCATTACTGATAGATTTAAGATTTTTTTCCTGCTAGCCATGCTATATGCCGAGCATGACCCAAATTAGGATAACATAATACCCGTTCCACTCCATAATTAGTAAGTGGGGCTAGAGCGACTAGCTCGGGCAGGGTTTATCAAGCCCAGTAGATCTACCTTATATTTTCCCTATCAATGATATTAATGGTACACTGTAGAAGGACTCCCTTGGCATGTTTTCATCTATGGTTTAAGAGATTGGTATATAAAATAAAAGTTAGTGTTAATAAAGTATAAACGTTACCGCATGTCTTCTCTCCAAAACTAAACCAGTTAAAGTGGGGCCGTAAACTCACCTCAGGTGTGTAAAAGTGAACCAAATAGCCAAAAGCCCGACAAAGATGGTGAATCCACTATACTTAACCTAAGACACATAACCGTGTAAGTGTTTAACCTTGCTGACTGACTGTCCCGATATACACGGACGATTGACAAGTTGACTTGACAATACATTGGTGATCAAATTAGGTTTTCAAATATTTAACCTAACACGTATACATCATATAACATGCCATTTAGCAATAAATATATATGAGTCACAATATATTATAAATTATCCCGCATATGCGATGTAAGATCGATGGGGCGATCTTACAAAACCTTCTCATTCCCACTGAGGTAGGAGACTCAGGATTTGTACACGCGTATACCATATAATTAATTTGACCTAATACACGTAAACATGTAACGTAGCAATCATGGGTTCATACTCATGTGTCACATAAATAAATAATTAACCGATAAATATATATTTATAGCGTACGACCAAACTTTATGTTAAAACCATGTTTTTATCATATCATGTGCTTGTAATTGCACATCATTTCTGTCAATATGTCCTGACATTCTCTACATTTTTATATATGTTTTCGAATGATAATGAGGCTTAGATACTTAAAGTATATTATATTGTGTTTCTAGAGGCCTTGGTAGAGCTTTGGAGGAAAAACAGTGAAAAACCGAGAAGACACAAAGAATCGAGCGAGAACCGGAACGTTCAGTTTAAAGATTTAAAATTTGATCCCTTATTTTCCATCCTCATGATGATTTGAAACCTACTCGAGATGATAGAGTATGGAAAATGATGAACGTAGGTGAAAACGGGGGTCAATTCCGAGTTGTAACGAAGAAGTTATGAATGTTTCAAGGTTATTGCTGAAAAAGTCAAACATGGTCCATAACAGCCCGTTACCACAAAACGGCCCGTTACGGCTACTTTTCGTTGAAAACCTTAATTTCAAGCCTATAAATACAATGTTATGCTTAGGAACGAATGGGGGAGGTTCCAGACGGCTGGGGTCGACCAAGAGGCCCTGGTTACGACCAAAGAAGGCTAGAGACGAAGGTCGGAGAGCTCGAGAAGTCTTGGAGGCATGGAATCATCATTCGATTAGCGTTACTATGCGTTAATCCTTCGGTTTTCAATTAGATTAGTATTTACATTCTGTCTCAGTCATGTTTGAATCTGACTTCCATTTTGTTTTCATTATGTTAGGTTAGTTTTGTATGTCATCTAGATTTAGATGACTCTTTACTGATTTGACTATGTTGGAATGATGTTTGTAAATATTTACATGATAATTTTAGTAAAGCTCTAATGTTTCTTACATGTGATTGACATTTGTTATGTATGCTTATGATAAATCCATTGATTGGTAGCTTAGGACTTAATGACATGGAAGTGCACGTCCATGTTAAGGGTTTTAAGTTATTCTCTTTAAGTCACCTGCTTTAGCAAGGCTAGTTTGATTCAGATGATTCGGTAGCATAGGTAGCTTGTTAACAGGATTGTCTGATTGGCTGTGTGTATGTTTTATCCTCCTGGTCTTAGATATAGAGTTTAACATTCATATAGGTAAGTTGCAGTTCTTAGTCATGTGTTTGGGTATTAGTCTAGCCCTCTTGGTTAGTTAGAATAGGACTAGTCTATAATCCTAGGTCTTAGGACAAGTTCATGTTGTCTTTAGTGAGGCAATAGGATGCGTGGGTATTTTATCATGGTTGTTGGAGCTTTATAAGTTGTTGACTCGTGCCTATCTTAGCAGGTAGAACATGACCAATTTCCTAGACTTAGGTGCTTTAGCGAGTCCTAGGTCCATTAGAACAATTAGCATAGCAGATCATTCCATAGATTAGATGAAGTTAAGATGATTCGAATCCTAGATGATGCTTTTTCTTATATTTGATTTATCATTATAGCTACCCTTAGTAATTAGGTTGGATTTATCCTATTCCAATAATTATTCGATAAGTTAGTTAGTTAAGCTAGTTTAGGTGACATCTAGGCTAGTTAGTTAGGTTAGGGTAGTTAGGCCAGAGATAGATTAGGTTGAGTAGGAGATTCGTATCTCTGTGGATCGACCCTTGTACTTGCCGATTAGACTATATTACTATAGCGATAGGTGCACTTGCCTATATGCGTATGTAGTTGGTCTTAGGTAATTATTTGGATTATAAATTTAAAACCTGATTGTGCAACTATATATTTTGGTTTCACCACCACGATACACGCGCATCATCATACGCCTGTAAGCCCGCACCCCTTATTAGGCATGAATTATCGACTAAAAGGCCGAGCAAAAAAAATCTCTTTATATAAAACATATATATTTCAAAATAGAACCGTTAAACATCCCCTAAATTCAAGTTGAATGTCATCCACTTGGAAAATCAGAGTACACGTTATACATAATCATGCGAAACATAGTTAGACAACTTGTGTCTCTCCAAAACTATGTTCGGTGTTCGGTTCTCCACGTGGCAAGCTCAATCCTGACCCGTTATGCTCCTTACTCGTTACCAGTCACCATTACTAGTAACGTATTAGTAATAGTGACTTATAATGTTAAATACAAGCTCCATCTCTACAATCTTGAGTAAACATAAAAAAGGAAAGAAAGAACCAACTCCTGCTTGGTGTCGCGTATCACGACAGACCCTCACGTACCGCGAGGGATCCAGGCATATCGCCTGGATCTGCATCACCTCCAAAAGATACGCTTGGAGTGAAATTTCCAGGGATCCAACTAAATTTTGCCAGTTTTCTTACTTAGCCATTTTTTTTGTAGATTCCAGTTTGTTCAACAAAAAAAACCCCATTCATTACCATTCTTTTTGGCCGGACATAAACTAAGAAAATAATTAAACAACTAAGTGTAATTTCTATATACTTCTACGGATTCAATGTATGGGATTTAGTCTACGAAATCCTAACCCGTTGACCTGTTTCACCCTCTTATGATGAATAACCAAATTGCGCGTTTGTTACCCGTCCCACTTATCCCTTTTGAGCATTACCATACTAATTCTCCATTACAATCACTTTATTAACATTGAATGGAGAGTTCACATTCGACAATACATTCCATGGATTCATATAGCTTATTTGTTAGAACAAGTTATTATGTCTAATGCTAGGTCTAGGTGTTTTGTCATTGTATTAATCGTTTTGTAAGTTCTGGTCCTAGCGTACCAGTGGACGGACCAGATGGTACGCAGCCACGGACCATCTGGTACATAGGTTAATTGGTACGCCGGGCATAACAATATAAATAACTTTAGCTCTTGTGTTTCAGAGTAGCTGAGAGAGTTGTGTTGTTAACTGTGTGAGATCTTAGGTGTTTTACTCTCTGTTCTCTCTCTGTAACCTTTGAGCTTGAAATCAATCATCAAAACTTTATTTACCTCGTGTATTATCGAATCGATCATGATCATGCATTAGTAAGATCCGAAACTGTGTTTTACATTATTTGATACTTATCACTCTTCTTAGTGTAAATTTTAATTACGTTAAACTCACTTTTCACCCAAAGGTGGACACTTGGAATTATAGCAAATACAATTTCCATCTTACCCAAAGGTTCACATTTGTTTAGTCTTCCAACTACCGTCTTACCCCAACAGGTCGTTTTCACCATCTTATCCAAACGGGTCATTTTTCACCAGCATACCCAAACGGGTCATTTTCGTCTTTCAAATCTCTCTTTATCATAGGGTGTTTAAACTAATCCATATTCATTATCAATCCTATTTCAAACATCGTAATTAACAAGAATCACACTTACGTTACCTCAAGGGTTTAGGCTTTAGCTTTCCCGTCACGTTGGTGGCTTGAGCCTCCACTTGCTTCACCTATTAAATTCATGCTTATTAGATTAACCATGTAAGTTTTGAGTCAGGGACTGCACCGTTGAGTTCCTGGCTTAATTTATGTTCTCCCCGGAGGTCACAGACATAAACGAGCCCGGAGCTGTTTGGTTCAGATTAGGGAAGCATTGGTATTCGAGGTCGTTGGCTGAGTTCATGACAGAGATCAAAGTCTATCTGTAGCACAAGCTGCCTGCTTTGGCCGTAGGTTGTTGGTGCCTTCCACATGAGGAGTCCAGATCTGACCCAGCCCACGGGATAGCCCATCAGGCTTTCTGGGAAAGAATTGGCTCCGGGACTACCAGGCGCAACCCAAGCAGCACAAAGAGCACTAAGCTGAAGGATTCGTTGCACCACTACATTCACCGCTGCTTTGCTAAATCGGTGTTTCCTAGATGCGAATCAGGTGGCGTGGTGAACCTGAAGGATATGTTGGCATTGTAGTGTTTCACCGTGGGGGAGCCCATAAACCTCGCCCACACCTTATGTTGCCAACTCCTTCACGTTGCCAACGCCGATGACCATAGCCCGCTGCTGTACGAAGGCCTCATTCTTAGTATCTACCGGGCCTACAACATTGCCATCCCTCCAAAGCTCATCAGATCCCCTGCCACTCTCTATGTAGATATGGACTATACCCGCCGCCTCGTCATGGTCACTTCCCATCCTCCTTACAAGATGATTGATAGCTTACGCCGGGTATGGGATCCCCTCCCGATTGAGCCGTTGGATGCAGAGGAGCAGCAGCAGCACCAGCAGCCGGACCCGCAGGCCCCAGGATTCCCCACCATGATGGACTTCTACCACTCCCTCCAGCAAACCTACACTACCGTCCAGGTGATCGATGATCGCACTCAGACCATGCAGACAGAGATAAGGGGGCTGCACGATGAGGTCACTGACCTCCATGAGAGATTCGACTGGCGCTATGGCCGGCCAGGTGAGGGACCTTCAGGGCACGGTGGTGGTGGTAGCTATGGTGGTAGTGGCTCAGCTTTTGATAACGACTCCGATTGAGCAAGTATGATCTTTCTGATATTGTGGTTTGAGTAGTTTAGAAGCAGGTACATGGCTAGCTCTACAGCTGACTGGACCGGAAGGTCAAAACAACATGGCGTGGTAACCATCCCACGGGTAAACATCCTGTTTACAGAGGAAACTCTGCCAAAAAAAATTCCTAGCCCTCTACTTTTCTTTCACAATATCCTTAATCTGAATACGTTTTCACACATTGAGGACAATGTGCAATTTGAGTGTGGGGATGGAAACAATTTGGGTAAATCTGGGAATTAAAAACAATTGCTTCATCCAACGCCTTACACAAAACTTCCTTGAAAAAATGGCTTCTGTACTGCCCAAATTTTTTGAAAAGAAAATTGTTTTTTTTTAAAAGAAACGTGTCTAAAAAGTTTTTCCTCCCACCATTTATCAACTAATAATCCATTAATTTATAAATACCTCAAAGCTTAAGGTAAAATTTTTGTTGACAAGAGGAAACCAAATTTATTTAATTATGAGCTTACACTTTCCCCTTTTCCCTCGACAGCGAGAATTTGAGCCATTATAGCATATCAATATGCTCATTTTCTTTTCTTTGAGAGAAACTAGGTAAATGTGATAGGGGTAGAACTTGACACAGTAATATTACGTTCCAAGACGGACAAAATCAGAAGCCACGGTATTAAAGGATTGAGGCAATTAGGATTTCTTCTTCTGACCTCACTCTCTACCAAAAACATCCCCTAGTAAGCCCCATTGAGCCTAAACCCTTTCGTTTCGTATTCCCTCTTTATTTGCAGAATAAACCCCATCTGCAAAATACCCCAAAATCCTCAAAAAAAAATCTTTTTACACCCTTTGTTTTAGTAAAAAAAAATGGTTACTTCAAAAGGTTTTCAAAAATAAGATCTTCACTATTTTCTTAAAAAACCAATAACAAGGCATAAAGTCTAGACGGACCTTAGATTTTGTACCCTTTGTCTATGAAAAAATAATAAATAAATAAAAAATTTTGATCGAAGAAAGGGAAAACCCCCTTAAAGGCAAGAGCAAAAGTGCCTTTAGAAGATTTGTTAAGAAAATAGTGAAGAACATAAATTTTTGAAAAACAAAAAAAAACTTTTTTATTTATGCTTTTCCACCATTTTCAAATAAAACTATCACACCCTTACCCCAAGCCTACCCTTTTCAAAGACCTCATGATGATCCTGTGACTTTTGGTGAGATCGGTGGAGGTTCGATTCCGTGTCAAGCATATGCTCTCTATCTCATTTTAACTTGGTACGAGTGTCCACCCCGAAAAAGAAAATCTCTAACCCGGGTGACGAGTGACCACTTGTGAGGTGTGTAAAAACATAGTTAAATAAATTTCTAAGTAGACTTGTCATAAATAATTTACTTCAATCAAACGGTAAATATAGATTAATGGAATAAAATGTGAAAGATGGAGGAGGAATAACTTTTAACGACACAAGTCTCGACAAAACATAAAAATAAAAATTTGGGATGTGTCAAAGCCCCTAATTATGAAGTTTTGCTTGAGGACAAGCAAATGCTTAAGTGTGGAGATATTTGATGTACACACAATTATACATATTTTTAGACCAAAATATTCCCACATTTCGGGATAAAACTTAGCTACTAACATCAAAACAAAGCGATTTTGTTTTCTTTTTAGTTTTTCGAGTTTTCTAAAGCCAAAATACCAAAAGGAGCATAATGTAGCAAAAAAAAGTGAAGAGAAATGCAAGCTTTGGGACTTCTTGACTTTAGCACGGCCCGTGCTTAACCCAGCATGCCCCGTGCCTAACCCGGATCTACAGTAATCTTCCTCTGACTCAGCACAACCCGTGCCTCTGATCTACCACGCCCGGTGCTAAAGCCTCCTGACATAGCATGGCCCGTGTTCTGACAAGCAAGCCCCGTGCCTGACCCGGATCTACAGTAATCTTCCTCTGACTCAGCACAACCCGTGCCTCTGATCTACCACGCCCGGTGCTAAAGCCTCCTGACATGGCATGGCCCGTGTTCTGACAAGCACGCCCCGTGCCTCTGAAGACAGAAGATTTCAAATCATCCGTTTGACATGGCGCGGCCCGTGCTCTGACAAGCACGCCCCGTGCCAAACTCCATACTTTGCCTTTAAAAGCCAGCCCCCTCCCACTTCATAACTCGCTCAATTCTTCTCTTTTTCCCCCTACTTTTAGATTAATCTAATTTCATTTAAAGGTCTCTCGAGGCCCATGCAACCTACGGTGACGATATCTTATATCAAGCGGCATTACCTCCAACATGTATACAAAAGAGTAAACTAAAATAGTTGGTGAGTAATCATAGGTTTTTGTAAAATGACATCGTTCTAAAAATTCGTTCATGAGTGATAAAAATGTCCAGTAGTGAAATAGACAAGTTGTGAAAAGAAATTTAAAAATGATCGTAATCCAACCCTTGACAATTAGGCTTTGAATCACAAGGCACCCAAGCCAAGGCAAGCCAAGTGGGCTTGTCAGGCCAATAGATCTATTACTGTAACCCCGACATGTTTAGTGTTAATACTTAAACATATCGTTCATCGTTCAATCGTTCTTCATTCATCGTTCAATCAACACAATTCACATAAGTTTCAAAACACATATCGAACATAGAATACGCATGTATAAACATAGTTTTGGAAATTTGTACATGTTGCACCCCAAAAACATTTAAATAAAAAAGGGGCTATGAAAACTCACATGATAGCAGTGACGTGAAATAGGGAAAACCGACGATAGCGGGAGAAGAAGCTCAAATCCGGGGATCACCTTGACGATCGATCGTGATAGGACAATATAAATAAATAAATAAGTAAATATATAAGGTTACATGACTTGAAACGATACATTGGACATGACGGTATACATGACTCGTTTGTGACTCGATGTAGTGATACGTACGGGGTCGATTTAACAATTCATAAACTGAATCCTAGGTCTAAGTCAATGATAGAAAAATATTCATTTATCTATTATTCACATAACTATCTATTTTTATGGAATTCAATCAAAGTCAAACAATGGTCATAAGTCAACCTAATAAGTCTAATCATGGATTTATCATGCAACATAATCAATCTAACCATTTTAACAATATTAAACCCTAGATCTATTCATCAAGATGGCAGCATTCAATTATTTTAGCATCAAATAGACAATCTTTCATGGTGAAACCCTAGACCTAGCATCAATACTAAATTTTCATGGATAAAACCCTAGATCTAGCATCAATACTCAATTTTCATGGAGAAAACCCTAGATCTAGCATTTTGGAGCATGGATATCATAAAAGTTCCAACCTTTCACTAGATCTACAATTTAGGAGCATGCGTATCAAGAATCTAGTCCATTTGCATTATAAGAATCTAAGCTTTATGCTTAAATTCCATCGATCTAGGCATTGGAAACATACTCAACATAGATCTCATCATATTGTGGCATTAAAATCAAGCCTTGACATAGTAAACCCTAGATATATAACATGGTAATGATTTCTCAAGAGCTAATCCTAGATCCATAACCAGGACAACATTTTTCATGAAGATCTATAGAGATATCATCATAAAATCAAGAAAGATGGAGATTTCATGCATAATGGTGGCACCTTTGATCATAAAAACCCAAGATCTATCAATTATAACATGATTCCAAGCAAAACAACACATAAAGTTCAGATCTAGATAGAGAAGAGAGAAGGATTCAAGGTGCTAGATACATGGTTTTGAGATTACATACCGAAAGGGGTAAAACCGACTCAACCCTAAGCAAGAAAAAAATCAATTTTAAGTTTGAAATCTTCAAAGATGGTGATCTCTAAGGTCTATAGCCATTTTGGGTCGTTTGAGAGTGATTTCGGATGAAATGAGGAGATCATGGAGGCTTAATGTGCTTAAATAGAGGGTCATTAGGGTTTCCCTGGAAAACCAGCTCCAGGCGTATCGCCTGGGGGTTTATATAGCTCCAAGCGATAATCTTGGAGCACACCCGAACCAAGGCTTTACCGATTTCTTGTTTTACGTGCTCGGTTCTTCGTTTTTTAATGTTTTCGAGTCCCGTTTCTACCCACATCACTCAATTCACCATCCCAACATGTTAACCACATTAAATCCACACAAAACGAATATAAATACGTCACGTAACACATAAGAATGCACAAATTAGGTCAAAATACGCAGTTTTGGTTGGTTTTAACGTACGTATCACTTTTGGTCAAATCACCTACGTTTCATGACTCAATTTAATGTGTGATGACTCGTGACATCATATGAGATCATAAGACTCATAAATATGATAAATATGATATACGATACTAAAAAACATGATCTCCCGGTTTATATCAAAATCGCACGGGATTTACCGAACTTTCACCGTTTGCGTTCTAAACCTCGAATTCTCGCACAGCTTCACTTGTATTTACTTGTATGCATAACTAATATTACACACAAGCCTCATACATGCTCAGGTTGCTTGAATTCTTAGTTAAACGTAAATATCAGTGCGTTAGCGGTAAAATCTGAAATAGTGATAAATCGCACATCAAATTGATCAACAAACATAATAATGGATCCAGTAACATAAGATTTAGTATAAAACATCAAAATAAAACATAACCCTTTTCATTTGATTATCAATCACATGATCTGATTACAAAACGGATTCAAATCGGACATCTGGGAATCAGAAATGTTACCATCTAAGCCCTCGCTCTAGCATTTACATGTATCCATTACATGAATCAAACATAAAAATCGAACTTTTATCAACATGCATGATCATAAACACTAGATCTAATCATGGACCATCATAATCATCATAAAAGTCATATTTTATCACAAAGCTTCAAACTTTATCATAGCAAACCCTAGACTATGCATGCAAGCTTCATATCATCATCATACTATCATAGATCTAACATAAAAAACAAAGCTTTTAACCTTTATCAACAAGAAATGGAAAGAACACAACATACCGATGGTTAGAGATGAAACTAGAATGAAACAAGCTAGAATCTTCAATTAAAGACACCAAAATGGAAGGAAATGATGTGGGAAAAACCATAAGGTTTTTATATAAAACAATTAACGTAAACTATCACCATTCAACGCCACATATATTTAAACAATACTTGTTTCATTTATATTTTTCGTGTATCCAACCTGTCACCTTGAACCAGACCCGTGAACCACTTGCATGACCCGCCATGCACATCCACGCCATGCATGCTCAAATTCGTCACCACCTTTGAGCCTACCGTACCTGTCCCCTCGTCTCACGGCTCAAACCTGACACCCGAGCACTTCCCAATCGATGTTTAGGATAAAACCATCACCACCTTTACTTAGTATTTTTTCCTAATCTCCCAACCAAAAAACAAACACTATTTGAGCTAAGATCATCAGAACCTTTTGTACCATCCATCACCACCCTAAAAACCTAGTATTGTACCACCCTTTGACCCTCTTCCCTTGCACCCACATGAACCCCCTACCCCCTTGCTCTCCCTCTCCTCTCGGCTTTAACCTAAAACCGCCACTACCCCTTTTTTTTTTAAACCAAACTCTTTTCTTCTTTCTTTTGTGCACACCATATAAAAGGAACATAAGAGGAAACCCTATAGATATCTTCCATTTGCTCCCACCATCAAAACAAACACACTTTCTCCCTCCCTTCTCTCTACCGTCGCTACTCTCTCTCTCTCTACCCTCTCTCTCTATTGTTTTTCTTCATCAAACTCCATAATACTTGAAGTTTAAAGCTACTAGGAGACTCAAGGAAGCAAGATCAAGCCTCCTACACCCTCATTTTCGGTTCATACAAGTTATTGGTGCTCATTTTCTAACTTTTCTTTCAAGTTCTTATGTTAGATGATCACATGTTGTTCCTTACACACATCTAACACTCCCTTTGACAAGTCTTGGTTTAAAATGGTGATATAAACTTATATTCTCTTCTATGATGTTAGTAACCTACATGTTTGTTCATTTCCTTGTTAGATCTAGTAAATGATATGTTTTTGCTAGTGATTTCATGTATTTTGAAACCCCCATATGCTACATTATATAGATCTAAAGTTAAACTTGTGTTATGATGCTAGTATGTGTACCAAGTCTCATAGTTATTGTGTATAGAACACTAGATCCGAAAATTGCGACTCTTTTGAACCTTAGAAACCGATTTTTGTCATGTTAGAAAGTTGTTGATGGAAGCATTCGACTTATAGATGTATTTAAAGGTCTAAACCATGAAAATACACCACTAAGAAGTATAGATTTACAAGTATAATAACCTACCCATTTTGGACAGAATGTTAGACCTTCATTTCAGTGGATATAAAGTATATTTTTAGCCATAAAAACCTTGATAAAATATCCCCCTTGAAAGTAGCTAAATTTGGAAACCGACTTTAAAACGGATACTTTACGGGTCCGGAAACCTCGTTTTTGTAAAGATATATAAATAAATGTAACAACTGATTTGGAATACTTTTAGAAGCCTAAAATAACTTAGGATAAGTTTACAAAGTGTTTTGGTAAGTTACAAAGCCCTAGAAAGAGTCACAGGACCAAAACCGGCTAAATTGGACACATACTAGCAAAACCGACAAAACTAGAAAATAAATTCATGAACTTGTATTTTTTGTCTTGTTATGAATACTAAGATGAAAATAAGTGTATATTTATTTATGTGGTCATATGCCTTAGTCATTTATAGAAATACCGTGAAATACGGCTAAAATTGGCAAAACGCATATTTTTTTACTTTAACCGCTGGAACTGTCGTTTGTTTCTTTGAAAGTCTTCCAAAATTATATGATGATTATTTGGGATGGTAAACTATTTCTATATTAATAATTATCATGAAAACAATTGATATTTTAATTATCGCGCAATAAATATTTATTTTCAATAAATATTTCCTTAAGGTCAACTATATCATAATGTATTATTGGGTTACCATAACGCCAAGACTTGACCAACCAAATTGGAGTGACTTAGATGTCAACCCAACTTCTATATCCTAAGATGTCTTATAACGTTGTATAGGACTGCTTACTTGTTCCGTCTTACTGTCTGAATCGTATCGTCCAGGTGAGTTTTCACGACCCATTTCCTTTTACTGTTTTTAATACTTGGGGGAAAATTCATACAACCATAATCATTTCCTGAAAAATAGATTACTTGTTACCTTATTTATTACATGAGCTTTTCTAGTCCAAATCCTATTGTACCATGCTTGTTCATGTTATGATGAAACCCCACTATAGTTGAATCCAATTAATTTACAGACAGAAACGATGACTCGTGAATAGATCTATTGGGTTAACGCCCATGTCCTGATTGGTCGCTCAAATCTTGACTTACATTTTAGTCAGTAGGGTACATACAGTTATATTGACCATGCGGTTTTGTTGGAATAGTACCACGAGTGGTTAATCAGTTAGTTTCGGTATTCAAGGTTCATGGTAATTTATAAAATAGTATCTAAACGATTATCAAACGATGGAATGATTCAATCAAACTTTGTTATCAAACCTTCACATGCATGCTATCTAAACCTATGACCTCACCAACTTTATGTTGACTCGTTTTAGTATATGAATTCTCAAGTAATAAATTTCTACTGCATACTGTGCCGCCTTATCATGTTAGGACCTGCATTTTGTCGTTCTGGAGTCATGGTCAAACTTAGTCGCTCTTTGGAGATTTCACTACATAACACCTAACAGTATCTTGTCCTTAAATCTTTTTGAAATGTGATTGTTTTTGTAACAATTAAGACAACACACTTTCACTACTATTTCCGCTGCTAATGAAATGAAACTCCATTTTATGACTTAACTTAACTATCAAACGGCTCTAGTTGTTTAATCATCCAGAGGTCATTCTGTGTAACCCTGACTATGATCCATCACACTCGCGCCGATACAAAATTTACAGGGTGGGATAATTATCTCTACTGGCTCCTCTATAAAACGTAGTTGCTCATCGATCTCCCACGCCTTGAGTGGAATCACAAGCGACTCGGCTGATAGACAATTCTTTAGATTAGATACATGGAACACATTATGCACGCTGCTCAGCTCCTCAGGAAGATTCAATCTGTAAGTGATGGGACCAATACGTTCAACAATCTCGAATGATCCAACGTATCTGGGTTTAGCTTTCCTCACTTTCCGAAACGAATAACCCCTTTCCACAATGAGACTTTCAGAAGGACACGATATCCTACCTGAACATCCAATGGCTTTCTACGCTTATCGACGTAGCTTTTCTGCCTGCCACAAGCAGCTACCATTTGGTTTCTGATCTGACAATCTTTTCTGTCATCTCGTGAACAAGCTCGGGTCCGGTAAGCTGACTGTCACCATCTCTGCACAGCAGATTGGTGACCTACACTTACGACCATATAAAGCCTCAAACGGCGATGCTCCAATGCTAGTGTGATAACTATTATTATAGGAGAACTCAACCAATGGTAGGTGAGTTTCCCAGCTATTACCGAAATTGATCACACAAGCTCTGAGCATGTCCTCCAGAGTCTGAATAGTCCTTCCGCATAAGCTCTGAGTTGTTACTGAAATCAATCTCAAAAACTCGGAGATGTTAAGAAACAATCAAGATCAGCCGGTCTTTTGGAGAAATGTTCGAGAAAAGTTCTACTAACAACTCGGGAGGGAGGAATACCGGTCGCATGACTCGATATCAGGAAAATGGACCGATATAAACACGAAATGCCAAATTTTCAATGACGTTTACGAGCGTATCCATAGCGGTTGGGTGAGCGGTCAAAGGGACGCATATATTCAAGATAGAACTATGCTCGAGTATCCAGAGACTCGAGGCGCATTCCCATGCCTTCAATGTTGGAAATTTCTTCACAAAAGTCCCAAGTGAGGTGCACAAATGAACATCACAACGAGGACTATGTGGCCCTTAAAAAAGTTAAGAACATCGTCTTTTGCAAAACACGAGAGTCAAAATTTGGACACGCGGACGTTTATCTAAACATATCCACGGACGAAGAGGAAGCTATACCGGTTGAGGCTGATATTCCATGACCCTGCGGTAGGGACCGCTCGAACAGGAAACAAGTGGCTTCATCGTCCAGCAATGCCCCCATACCTGATGAATGTTTCATCGAGCTTAACATAATACTCAATTGATTACTTTCGGTGAAGGAGAAGCAACTTGAACTCGCACAAACACGTCAAATGGAGAAGGACTTAAGGAAACTAGAGAAACCGCTCCCCGGTGACGAACCACGATGGTCATTTTATGTTATAGTAGATCATGTTAATTCATGTATATTTTCTTATATGAGTTTGAACACATATATTATTTTCTACTTTTACACAACACTTCAAAATTTATATAATATTTTTAATGCTTTATAAAAATATAATATAATTTTTTATTATCATATATTTATAACTTATTATTATCACGTTGTTAGGACATGTTTTGTGTCTAATTTTAGGTCTAGGTGTTTGTTGTATTTGTTGATGTTTTGTAAGAATGCTACTCTCAATGAACCATGTTGCTAACGAATGGTTCGCTAGCAGCGAACTAATGGTTAGCTGGTTGACATTGTTCGGCGACCAGCATCACCTATAATTAGGTGATGTGTGTTCATTTTGTGTAGAACTCTAGAACATGTGTGTGAGAGTGAAGGTGTTTGAGAGAGCATTCTAGGAGCTTATTATGTACTTTTTTTGGATGATCAAGAATATTTGGGCGAGTATACTTGTAAGTTGTCACAGTATTAAATTTTTTTATATGTTTATTTGGTCAACTTAAAACTTAAAAGTAATGATAACTGGTGGAAATTATATAATGATATATTTATATATTTATATCATTATATAAATATATCGTTTATATAATTAAAGTGAGATCAAATCCCGTTAATCATTTTATATACCCTTGGATAGCTAGTCCATGATTAATATAACCCCATAGGATTCGTGTCACCGTTACCTACAGATTTCAGTTTTTTCCTTCTAAACATGCTATATGTCGAGCATGACCCAAATTAGGATAACATAATACCCGTTCCACTCCCTAACTGGCAAGTGGGGCTAGAGCGACTAGCTCGAGCAGGGTTTGTCAAGCCTAGTAGATCTACCTCATATTCCCTGTTATAAATGATATTAATGGTACACTGTAGAAGGACTCCCTTGCCATGTTTTCATCTATGGTTTACAATATTGGTATATAAGATAAAAGTTTGTGTTTATAAAGTATAAACGTTACCACATGTCTTCTCCCCCTAAAGTAAAACCAGTTAAAGTGGGGCCGTAAAGTCACCTCGGATGCGTAAAAGTGAACCAAATAGCCAAAGTTGACAAAAGATGGTGAATCCACTAGACATCTCCTAAGACACATAACCATTTAAGTGTTTGGTCGTGCTGACTGACGGTCCTGATAAACGCGGAAAATTGACAAGTTGACTCGATAATACATTGGTGATCAAATTAGGTTTTCAAATATTTTACCTAACACTTATTCATCATATAACATGTCATTTAGCAATAAATATTACGCGTCACAATATATTATAAATGATCTCGGGTATACGATGTAAGATCGACGAGGCGATCTTATAAATCTTGTCAATCCCTTCAAGGTAGGAGACTTAGGATTTGTACACGCATACAACCTATAATTAATTTGACCTAATACACGTAAACGTGTAACGAAGCAATCATGCGTTAATACGCATGTGTCACATAAATAAATTATTAACCGGTAAATATATATTTATCGCGTACGACTAAGGTTCACGTTAAAACCATGTTTTTATCACACGTCAAGCACAATGATTTCATGTCTAACATATTTCAAGCCATATAAAGTGTTCGCTAACTCATGCATACATCATACATTAACCTATGACCACGTTTTGTATGATAAAAACATATATTTATTTAAATATATTATTTTTCATGCAAGTTATCATCAAAATCACCACTTTATCACCGAACATGCATACTACAATGCAATTGCAACTTTATCATAGATCAGACATCAAGCAACCACCTTTACTCAAGATCTAGCATGCATGAACATCAAGATCGAATCATTATCAAATATTTTACGTAAAGTTTACAACTTTATCACATCTAAGCCCTAGATCTAGCATTTAGATGTATACATTACATGAATCAAACATAAAAATCGAACTTTATCAATATGCATGATCATAAACCCTAGATCTAAGCATGGATCATCATAATCATCATAAAAGTCACATTTTTATCACAAAGCTTCAAACTTTATCATACCAAACCCTAGATCTATGCATGCAAGCTTCATATCATCATCATACTATCATAGATCTAACATACAAAATCAAAGCTTTAACCTTCATCAATAAGAAATTGCAAGAACAAAACACACCGATGATTAGAGATGAAACTAGGATGAAAAAAGCTTGGATATTCAATCAAAGACGCCAAAAATTGATGGAAATGATGTTGGAAATCAAGATCAGTCGTGGCATAGCGTTTTAGGTCGTTCATCGTTAAGAAATGAGGTTGCTTGGTGGCTAAAGTGCTTAAGTACGCAAACCCTAAAAAAATTATGCCAACCTACTTCCTGGTGTATTTCCAAAAGCCATGGCCCCATGGTTGGCGTTCCGCCACGCGGCTCAGTCAACTCTCGCTTTTTTACTTTCGTTGACTTTTCGCGTTTTTTGACGTTTTGGTCATAGTTTTCAATGATTTGGAGTTTCCTTTATTTACCATCATATTTATCACATTGAATCCAATTAAATAATGTAGCAGCATGCCATATATCAATTATGGGTAAATTCATGTAGCGGTTTTGCACGTTAGTTGCAACACACATCAGTTTTTAGTTAATCATTAATGTTTCGAGACTCAACCTTGTGTGTGATGTTTTGTGAAGTGTTTAAGGCTACTAAACTCATCTAATACCTTAATTGACATGCTACGCCTATATACATGATTCCTGGTTTGACAGTTTTATCGGTTTTCTATGCACTAGTCCCACCCGACGGGTCAGATTGTCACACCATAGGGTTCACCATTCGGCGGTCCACACGAATCGCGTTTCTAACTACCTCGACGGTTGGTGGAAACTAGAAGCCACCGCATTAACAAACTTATGACCTCTTTCATTATATCGCAACAATAGCCCCACCTCAACAACAAGTGTACGTTTTCCCAAAACAATACTGGCACAACGCTTTTAGTTAACTAGCCTCTTCTAAACTATTTCCATCACCTCAAAAGTTTCAATCCTCTCAACCCTTTTAACCTTCTCAACCCTCTCAACGGGTGGCACCCAAAGTGGTGCCCGAAAGACAAGTTGAAATATCACAACCAAGAAAACAACAGTCACATATGAAGAAGGACCAACCCACCCGGAGTAGGAAAAATGTTACAACTTTGGAACACCGACGTGGAGTTTGCGTTAGCTCGAGCTTAGCTATACGTGTCGGAGGACCCCGTTATGGGCATTTGTTTAAATTTTAAATAACACATATATTAAAGTTTACTATTTTTTTTCCTCTTTTAGCAAACAATCAAGATCAGTCGGTCTTTTGAAGAAAGGTTCGAGAAAAGTTCAACTAGCAACTCAAGAGGGAGGAATACCGGTCGCATGACTCGATATCGGGAAAATGGACCGATATAAACACGAAATGCCAAATTTTCAATGACGTTTGGGAGGGTATCCGTAGCGGTTGGGTGAGCGGTCAAAGGGACGCATATATTCAAGATAGAACTATGCTCGAGTATCCAGAGACTCGAAGCGCATTCCCATGCCTTCAATGTTGGAAACTTCTTCACAAAAGTCCCAAGTGAGGCGCACAAATGAACATCACAACGAGGACTATGTGGCCCTTAAAAAAGTTAAGAACATCGTCTTTGGCAAAACACAGAGTCAAAATTTGGATGCTCGGACGTTTAACCTAAAATATCCACGGACGAGGAGGAAGCTATACCGGTTAAGGAGGAGATTCCATAACCCTATGGTAGGGACCGCTCGAATGGGAAACAAGTGGCTTCATCGTCCAGCAATGCCCCCATACCTGATGAACGTTTCACCGAGCTTAACATAATACTCGACTGATTACTTTCGGTGAAGGAGAAACAACTTGAACTCGCACAAACACGTCAAATGGAGAAGGACTTAAGGCAACTAGAGAAACCGCTCCCTGATGCCAAACCATGACAGTCATTTTATGTTATAGTAGATCATGTTAATTCATGTTTATTTTCTTATATAACTTTGCACATATATATTATTTATACTTTTACACAACACTTCAAAATGTATATAATATTTTATAATGCTCTATAAAAATATAATATAATATTTTTTATCATATATTTATAACTTATTATTGTCACGTGATAAAACTTTTTTAAATTTTCGTTCTCTCATTCTTCCCCCTTTTTAGTTCCAACTTTCAAAATCATATTTTCCCTCCTAAACCCTCTTGCTCCCTCATCTCCCCCCTCATTTTCAACTTCCAAAAATTCATCCATGATTACCTTTCCCCGCAATCGACTATCTCCCCACTACTTCCCCTATACTAGAACTGATTTCCTCAATTGAAAGGGCCAAAGCTCGAGATAAGTGAACCACCACCACCGACTATTTGGACGACGAACCGCCACCATCACTACCTCTGTCACTATTCTGAAAGCTTCATTCAAAACACAAAATCATTAAATAAATAAGGTGTAGTTGATTTCATGCTTGCCTTGTTCAATTATTTGTGTTGCTTAGCTTAGAATTTCTAATACTATTTGAAATATGAAGTCGGGAAATTCTAACCCTTTATTATTGCTTCAGGTTTGATGTTTTATGTTATGTTGTTTAAAAGTAAAAGGTTTGAAGATGCAAACTAAGTCACTAACTGCTCGATAAAATGATTCAACCAAAATTTTGATTTGTAGATTAGTGGCCTCTCTAAGTGATTTGGTATTCCTTCATGGTGATGATCCTTATCTTTTTTCACTTGTAAATGAAATCTACTCTATTATTAGGTAAAACTGTTCAAAGGTATGATCTGTGTTGGCATTTAAATTTTTTTTTATCTATATTGGTTAAGTCTATGTGTTTCTTTTTTTCAATTAATGTTTGTTTTTGTCAATTTCCATGTGTCACATTGTATATACTATACTAATGTTGAAATCCAATTTTGTGGGATACATGCTTTCCATTCTGTAGACCGTTTAGCTAATATATGGGATGGTGAGTTTATGGTTGGGTTCCTTTAAATGGTCTTGGAAAATAGATGCTAAATGGTAGACTTTGAGGTGTTCTACTATTTGAATATTAGAATGATCACTTAGGGTGGGCGGTATACATGCCGCCACCCTCGGCATACATGCGGCACCAATCATGCCGAACTCGGCATGTATACCCACCCCACATTTCTCTCGGTATCGGTATGTAGGGTCTGGATTTGCAACATTTTTTCGCTGAGGCACGTCGAGAAAAACTGACCGTTCAACGGTCATTTTTTTGACCGTTTGAACCCTTTTTTTTAATCAATTCCTCTACTATATAAATCCCTCCAAAACCAACAAATTTTATACACCTTTTCTCCAACAACAAAAAAAACTCTAATTTCTTTATCTCAAAAAACATGAATTGCCCTCACCCACGGTATAAAATCCCACCCGAGCTTATGACTTCGTCTAATAGTTCGAGCGATTCGGACAATGAAGCGATGAGTTTCATGAATCTATGTTATCGTGTTGTTATAAACGAAGAAGCTCGAGAGAAGAGCACAAGGACGAGTATTTATCGAGATCGTAGAGCAAGCCATGATCGTTTGATTGAGCTATATTTCGCCGACGAGCCACGTTTCCACGAAGGTATTTTTAGTGATAGATTTCAAATGTCTAAAAGATTGTTTAATCGTATCTTGCATGATATTGAGAGTAACTTCGAGTGGTTTACGTTTCGTTTCAACGGGAGGGGGCGTCCAAGTTTCACTGCTTTACAGAAATGTACAGTAGCTATTCGTTAATTGGCAACCTTTAACGTGCCTGACAAATACGATGAATTTTTAGAAATGTCCGAAAGAACATCACGTGAATGCTTACACTACTTTTGTGATGCTATAATTAGACTTTATAGAGATGAATTTTTGTGTTCACCGACTAGCCATGATCTTGCTGTTTTATATGAGGCCCATTTAGAAAGACATGGCCTCCCTGGCATGATCGATAGCATCGATTGTATGCATTGGGAATGGAGAAGTTGTCCAACAAAATATAGAGGACAGTATCATCGCGGTGATCATCCAAAACCAACGGTAATACTCGAGGCAGTTGCGTCGCAAGAAATGTGATGTTGACATGCTTTCTTTGGTGTCACAGGTTCAAACAATGACATAAATGTGCTAACTCAGTCAACATTGTTCACGAACGAGTTGAAAGGTATTGCTCCAAAAGCTCCTTTTATTGTTAATGGTCGGGAATACAAACGGGGCTACTACCTAGTCGATGGTATATATCCCACTTGGTCTACTTTTGTAAAAGCGTATACACATCCATACGCAATCAAGGAGAAGAAAATGAAGAAGGTGCAAGAGGGTGCAAGAAAAGACGTCGAAAGAGCGTTTCGGAGGTTGAAAGCTAAGTGGGCGATAGTAGATCAAAAAACACGGCAAACAGACACAACTTTGATGGGGAATATCATATACGCTTGCATGATACTTCACAACATGATACTGAAAGACGAGGGCGCGGCTATTTCACCGGTACACATTCGCGATCCTCCAGTCCCGCCGACCGACACTGAGGATGTTTATATGGAGATACGCGACAGTGAGACACACTTCTAGCTACGATTCGACATCACTGAGCATATCGCCAACAACTTGGAAGTCGTGCTAACTGAAGAGGAGCTGAATGCAAATCCTCCACCACCCTAGATTTGTATATATATATTTTTTAAAAAAAATTGAAGAATAAATGTTGTTTTTTTTTTTTAGGAATTTGGTAATTTTTGTTCTGTTTAGGACTTTGTAAGTTTTTTTTTGATCTAATGAATTGTTATGTTTTTATTTTATATTAAATGTTTTAGTTAAATTTCATTTGTTTTAGTTTAAAAAAAATGAAAAAAAAAAGGTTTTAATCCATGCCTAAATCAAGCATACCCCCTACCAAATCATCAATTCAACATCAATCTTCTCTCTCCTGTTGACATCACCTCATTGGTCAGAATCTGATGCCTAACTCATGCCTTAGGCAAACATACCCCTCACCCTTAATGCCATAATCAAGTGGGCACGTATATTAAAGTTAAAGTCAACAGATGTGTTTAGCAATCTGTTTTCTTTCTTAGGGAGGAGGGAGTGGGGAAGGTTTGAAGTAGATGAAGTTGGAGGAGAACCAATAGGAGTGTGCCATGCAGGAGAGAGAAAAAGAAAGGATTTTGAAGGATTTTGAGTGGTGGTGGTGAGGTTTTTGAAGAATTCTAGGTGGGTTTATTTTAATGTTTTTATTTATTTGTTTTTGTATTTTATATATTAAAAACGTTAACTAATAAAAAAAATTACATTAATTAAAAAAAAACATTACATTAATAAAAAAAACATTACACTAAGATTGTGAAGCAACCTAAGATACTTATTAAAACTAAGTTGTGTTTCCTTTCAGTTGTTGAGTTCTCAATTAAAACATAATTAGATTGTGAAGCAACCTAAGATACTTAAACTGAAATACAACCTAAACTAATTATTCAAACTGAAACACAAACATGAAACATACAACCTAACCATTACACACACACACGTAGATTATTAACCATGAAACGAGTTATCAGACGAGTAGCCGTTGTAGCCATCTGAGACGTAGTCCTCTGGATAGTGTACTTGTCCATAGTACCAAGCCTCAAAATCATCAGGGTTGTTCATCCTAGGTTCAGCATTCGAATTAAGAAAATCCCCAGCTTCTGCTTCTGCTTCCCTTTGCAACTCAAAGATGACTTCCCACTCTTCAGCATGGTCATCATCAACAAATGGTGGGGATGGTGTACGACCAACACGAGGTTGTCGTACTCTTCTTGCAGCAGCATTGCTTGACTCGCCGCAGTGGAGGTTGTTCATTTTGGTGATTGGTGGAGGTGGTGGTGGTTGGTAAGGTGGAGGTGGTGGTGGTTGGTGATGATGGTGGTGGTGGTGGATGTGGTTGAACTGGTTGGGTACTTGAGCTTGAGGTGGTGGTGGTGGTGGTGGTGGAAGTTGTTGTTCATAGCGGGTTAACCACAACATCCGGTAGTGCTCTGAGACATCTTCAGGAGGTGTGCTAGACATGATGGTGGTAGAGGTTGGTTGATGGTGGTGAAATGAGACTAGATGTGTGAATCTGAGTTCTATTTATAACCTTTTAGAAACTAGCTGTTGGCTAAAATATCTAAGTTTGAAAAACTAGCCGTTGGCTATTAAATATTATTATTTTAAATGGTTTAATATTCAAATAATAATGATTGAAAATTTAAATAAATATTTATTAATTTATTTATTTTATAAAAAAATATTATTTTAATTATGTCGATAAGTTGAAGGAGGAATAGGTATGTTGAATAGAAACCGATCCATTTTGAAAGAAAGTTGAATTTGAGTTAGAATGAAGAGAAGTTGTAGGAGTATTTTGAAATGGGGGTTGAAGGGGGTATATATATTGTTTAAAAATTAAATTTTTTTTTTTAAGGTCACATAGCCGTTCAACGGCTAGAAAATGGGCCCCACTTCCTTTTTCCTCTCCGGCGAAAACTAGTTTGGAAACCAAGATTTTAGCGGCGCCGCTGGCCTGGCGGCGGTGTTCGCCGGCGACGCCGCCGGCGCCGGCGGCTAACTCTCCGCCATTCCCTCCTGCCTTAGAGCCATTTGATGATTTTATGCTTAATAATTTGGTTTTCTTTATACAACATGTGTGATAATCCTAACCAAAGCATAATCAGAAGGATGGAGAGTATGCAAATCAAACCAATTAGAAAAAATATAGGAGGATACTAGTATAAGAAGGATCCAAATGAACGAAATAAGAGGTCCCGAAGAAAGAAGATACAATTGACAATAGATCAGGTATCTAACTTCAGATCGTATTAGAATAAATATCTAAAATGATTCTACTTATTCTAGTCATCAAAATACATTAAAAAAGAACTATCTTATATCTACACACAACACAGTCACCTCAATGAGATACTAAGATTATTTATTGACCCTCTTTGTAAGTTGTAAAAATGGTATGGTAAGCCCATAATGTAGTTCCTTGTAAAAAATAAAGTGAAAAAAGAACATTAGAAAAGGTTTGCATTTCTATAAATAGTGCAATATCTCACTTAAGTATTTTGTTTGTAGAGTTGTAATTTGGCAGTTGTTTATACCAAAGCAAAACACAATTTGTTGTAGGAGAATGGCCATTATGGAAGATGTTTCAAATTTATTGAATCTTCAGTGGATTACAAAAATAAAAGTTACTTGTTTTTTTGTGACAATTCAAACACTCTTGTAAGTGCTAGCAGATCATATTATTATTTTATATGGATACACAACATGATATCTTATTTACACCACCAATTATCTAACCACAGGTTCCATTCTTATTTTTATGATGTAATTCATGATCTTCATGTCTAGTTCCATGGCCCAGAATTAAAGGTATATCATATAATTTTGTCATTAAGAACTTCAAACCTCATTAATTGCCAGTGGGCTGAAAATTTAAAGTAGATTAGTTTTCAACTAAATTTTGACAACTTAATTAATAAAACATAATGATTTATGCCATATATTATCTTAATGAGATTCCTATGCAAACACATCAGTTGGATGATCAAGAATATTTGGGCGAGTATACTTGAAGTTGTCACTACTCCAAAATGGTGGTGAATCACAAAGTACATTTGAGCATTTAGAATCGACTAATTCCACTCAAGCTATTACTAAGTCACATATAAAACTACATGTTATATTAGTTTAGCCTTATATGCTTTAAGATGTTAATGGCGCAAAGATGGTATGAATGATAATGAGAAGGGAAAAGTATACTGTGAGATCTTGAGGTACTTATATGACCGCTCGTAGTGGGCGTGAGCTCCCCAATTTAACGCCCATAGTGCCCAGGCAACCCCCCCCCCCCCCCCCGGGGTGTTATGGGTCCAGGTCCAAATGACCTCCACAACATGATTCAATCGTGCCTCCCCTGTTTGCTTTTTGGTTTTTGATCGGTTGAGTTTATTAAATGATTTTTTATATAAAAGGTAATGATGAGATTGGTGTTATAAGGGGCGTTATGACTGCACCACTTTTAGTCATGGAGTCCTTGCTGACTAGGACGGCACGTGTCGTAAAACGTCTAACACAGGAGTTTCATGACTATAGATAGCCTTAATGATATATCTAATTCATTATTGTTATATTTTATAATGCTATCTATTATTGGTGTTATATTCACAAATGATAAGATGATGTGTACGAAGAAATGGATCATATGATATTTTCCAACAATGAAAATGAGACTCATGGGGATGATACTGATGATGAATTGGAAAACAAGACATGGTGTACTCGTTCAAGAACAATTATAACTTACAAGGTTCTTGTTCAAAACAATCATTGAGGAAGAAATCCCCCAATTGCTCAAAATGAGCAACGAGATCTAAGAAAATCATTAAAGGAAAACGTCGTGTTAAAAGCAATGCATCAATAGCGGCGACGCTTTTAGTGGCGGCATGTTGGTAGTTCGACCCGTTTTACCCAAATATTGTATGCATCTTGATATATGTATGTAAAATGACCCGTTTGACCCGAAATTTGTATGTTCGTATATGTATTTGATAATGTTAGTAGGTATTTAAAGTTAGTTAGTATTGATAAAGTTAGTATGTACTTACATTATAGTATTTGTATGTTTGCAAAATGACCCATTTGATGCAAATGTTTCTATATTTTTATAGGATCATAATTAAGAATTTGATTCAAAACCCGTATTTTCAAGAACGACTCTAACAGTAACGGGTTTGAATTTTGGAACACAACGACAAGCAAACGACGACGACGGGGGAAACCACGACGAGGGAAACAACGATGATGATTGATTGATGGCATATCATCATCTTTAAGTAACTAGTTTTTATGTTCTATATATGTTCTAGTTATTAGTTTGTGCTATTATAACTTGTTAAACTTGTTTCGGACCATAACGGTTTATGTACATTTTGAATAATGTTTATTAACGATGGCATATTGTATGAATTTATGATGTCAATCTGCATTTTTGTTAGTGTGTGTATTTATAAAACTGGAAACGTATAAAATACGAAGAAAAATATGTTTTGTAGGATACAGACCAATAGTGGCGACAGGGGGCAATAGTTGCGACATTATCAATAGTGGCGACAGAAAGGAAATAGCGGCGGCATTCTCGAGCAATAACGGCGGACTAATAGCGGCGACGAAATAGCGGCGACAAGTCGCCGCTAAAGGCAATAGTAGCGACAAACCCGAGCAATAGTGGCGACAAATAGTGGCGACATTTGTCGCCACTATTGACCTTATTTTTTTGTAGTGAATCCAATTGCTCAAATTTTTTTGCATGCTAATACAAATGTTGCATTTCAATGTTAGATCAGTTGCATTTCAGAATAAAAAGGTTGCATTAGCATGCAAAAAAAATGCATTTATATAATAAATGCAACTTTTTACAACAACAACAAAAAAATATATATATTGCATTAGCTAAAAAAAATGTTGCATTATGTCTAATGCAACCCCACCTAATACAGCCCTTGATAAAATGTTGTATTAGGCCTAATGCAACATTTTATCGGGGTTACATTAAGTCTATTTTCTCGAATCCACATCGTGTACTATGGCTCTGATGCCACCGTTAATCATTTGTTTGTTTCTCATCAGGATCAAATACGAATTGATAGTTTTGTGTGTGTATTTAGAATGGAACAAACATAGATTGTATAAGAGATAACCGATTAACCGTAAAACAATCGACAAACTACAAATGACATTGTTTACCCTATTTAACACCACTAAACCATTGCATCCTTTAGGAATTATGATCCGGACTAACGATCTCGTTAACATTTTTGCTTCTAACTACCTGAACTGCTAACGTGGCTAACGGTAAGGGTTAACATTCAACCGGACCAAACTAGATAGTCTAACGGTGTGGTCTCCTGTAATATATACAAACCCAAGACTCGAATGACTTGGCCTTCGGCCCATAATAAATAAGTCTTTGACATATATACTATAACATATAAAAGAGTATGTGACAATCATAATCGATTAGAAATCAATAGAGATTTCTAGCTCAACTAAATCTTAAAAAAGCACGCTAACCGACATATACAAGCCTCACATACTCAATCATCATGTTTGGCTTCCATGCACCAGATTGTAAGTGTTTATAAGATTTATTGTTAAAACTTAGATGACCGAGTCTCGCATGTCAAGCCCACGATTGGTCATTGATTGAGCTAAGAAGGCATACTGGTTTCGTGTTCTTGATATAGAGAAAGTTGGTCTCTTTCCATCTATACTTTGCATTCTATCGAACTCAATTAGTCTAGACTTAAAGATATTGCTTTCTAGATTGGGTATATAGTAGATGTCATTTCTTACTCGATGCTCTTCATTATTGCATTCAATCACGATTGATCCTTTACCCTTAATGCTTACTTTCAAGCCATCACCAAAGTTTACTAGTCTGGCTATGTTGTAGTTGATCTTTTTTAAGTGATATTTTCGCCTGTTATATAATTAGATGTTGCATTATGCAAATACCACATTAACCCATCTTGTGAATCCTATGCATACACCTTGAAATGAACTTTGTTTTCGTTTAGTAGGATTTTTGCTTCATTAATTTCAAGACAGTCCATCATAAATGCTTACTTCTAGCTGGCTGACCATTATTCTCCCTATTCTGGTGAGGGTCACATGTATCATTACTTTTCTTGCAAACAAACGTTTGCTCTCTTTCTATACCTGAATTTCTTACCCTTTAATCCTCTCTTCTAAGGGTTTGAGATGCCCCGTTAATAATCTTTTAATGTTATTGAGTTTAGATCAACTAGTTGTTCGATCGTTGGTTGCAACGATTGCAATGAATTGTTAGCTATAAACACGCACACCCAACTGATCACCATAACCACAAGAATACAAGATGAAGAAGTTTATTGGAGACAGAGATTTTAACGTGGTTCAGTCTAATGTGACCTACGTCTATGATACAACAACTAGGGTATTCTTTATTCAGGAACTTATAAAAGAAATATAAGTAGAAAATAATATTGATAGGTGGTGAATAGAACACAAAAGCGGTTGGCTCGGCACCTCCCCGTGGGTCGAAGCCGCCACACAGAAGATTCCCAAACAATCTCCCATTTAGTGGCTTCGACAAACTACCAACCCTCTTCAAATGTAGTCCGGTATTATCTTCCTCCTAGCTACTACAACATTCTCATTGTTATTCCCAAAGGTCAGTTGAAGCTATGTAAAGTATCAAGTTTCAACGTATCTAAGGTTACCACCTTAGTCGGCATATCCGCTAGATTTTTTTCCTTTGATCTTATTCTCTAGCTTTAGACTATTGTAACTGATCAATCCTCTGATGAAGTGATATCTAAGGTAGACGTGATTCGTCTTTAAATGGAAAGCAAGATGTTTAATGCTCTGACTGTCACAAAACAATGCACAATCTAACTTTTTCTTGCCAAGCTCTTCTAGAAATCAACAGGTCTCCGTAAATACGGAGCCTCATGTTATCCAACACAAGTCTTACAGGCCAAGAATTATTAGTGACACATCAAAAGTTCGTTTAAAATGTTCGTATGTCCAAAATATCCAAAATACAAGATTATATTAAATTGACCATATGGTCGTATTGTCTCTTACTGATACGGTCATATTACACATAAGTTCGTATTCTCAACTTAATAACCTCACGATATGGTTGTATATATACTCCTTAGTGTCATACAGAAGTATGACCCATTTTTACATAAACTTAATTTTATTCAAAACTTAACTTTAATTAAGTTTCAAGATGAGCTTTCTTACGAGTTGAGATGGATGGCCAAATAAGGTTTATAGAACACCTAAAACAGTTAGAACCTGACCATTTGGCTAACATGCACAAAAGTTCCCAAAAATGGATATTCAATGCTTAAAAACTAGTATAATGCTTAAAACCAGTGATACTAACATTTTCTTGCATGTTCTTGCTTCTATAACTAACTAACTAATGAAGATCTAAATTAACCCAAATTCCCAAAACACTTATTGCATGTAATCATCTAGGTGTTAGAAATCTTTTTCCAAACCAAAAACACCCAAACTAGGATTTAATCAACATGCATGGATGATCAATCATACTTATAGCCCTATGTGCATCCAAACTAAGATATCTTAACTGACTTTAACACTTTAAACCACCCCAAGGAAGGTTGTATCATATCATAAACTCATTAATCACATAATTTCATGAATAAAATGCATCAAAACGTATCCAAATGAGCTAGGATGCTTACCATGACACTTGATGAGCTTCTAAACTTCAAAAAAAAGGCTAAAACTTCACTTGAACGGCTTGCGGGTGTGAGAGCGTCGATAGAGATCTCTGAACTTCGTCTTGGCAAGAAATGAGGCAAGATTTGACATTTTTTGCCTTTTGGGCATGCTATATGGTCGTATGGCATCTTGACCCATACAGTTATATGCCTTAAAATGGAACCCACAGATCTTTTTCAGCCAACGCATCCGACCCGATCACCCCAAGCCATATGGTCATATCACCTCATACACATCAGCTCACCAAATTTCTCCTTAATTATAAGTTTAAATAATCATTGAAAGAAGAATAAGAAATAAAGGTCGTAAAGGTATCGAATCCACCGGACAAAGTTTCATTCATGTTCGTTCGTGTAGTATTGAATTTGTCCTTAAACTATTCATGAACACATAACCGAGCATGAAATCATGTTCACGTGTAGCATTAAGTAATTCAATGTGTTTACGAACACAAACGGACCTATAGTAGTTATAAAATACAAATAAATTCTTTTAAGACAAATTACAGAAAATGTTTTTTACATTTATACATACTTGTAGGTTTCATGCTTTATGTTTAAAAAACACGGTAATAATCAATCATTTATGTATCTCTTTGTAACAAATTACGTCATTTTGATGAATGGTCGTTATTTTTTTCTGCCAACTCTGGTCATGTGCACTGTGCATTGGGCAATTTCATTATTTTAACAAAAAATAAGTATTTATGTAATTATGTGCTATAACATTTACAAGATGTTAGCAACATTATTTGCTTGTCATTGGGCCATGTGGCGGCCTTTCTTGGTTGTCATATGGCGGTCTAATAATATTTTTTATCCAAGAGTAATAAATTTAGCATAGTAATTGGTGGTATAATATGTACAATTGTACATAACTATTATGTCCTAGGCTCAATACTTTGAGCGTTTAGATTCTAACTTTAACGTCGCTATGCAATCTTTTTCTTTACATCACGTTATAGCAATACAACTGTTTTGTCTACCCACGTTATCCCAGCGGCAACACATGGATAGTAAATCTAGTTCAAAACATTCATTAAGGTTTTCAACACGTTAGCCATTTTTTTCAAAATAATATTGTCTGTTTCCGTCTACATTCCCAAACCCAATCTTTAATTTACCGATTACTATTACCTTTCGCAAAACCGGAAGTTATAGCTCCTCCATTGCCCGACGTTTACAATCGATTCTCTTGTTACGCATTCTACACGATCACTGGAAAATCAACCAATTTTCAGAGTACTTAATGGCTCCTCCATCCATCTTCCATGCCTACTTTCTTTTTGCCCAAAACTGAAAGGGAAAAAAAAGGCCAATTTAAAATAAATTAGCATATTCAGAAATGTTTTGTTGGCCCAAAAAATGGGAGGCCTAAAGCCCTTATTTTAGCCGTAAGCCCATTGGACTGGTCTGGATCCAATATTAGTGTTTTTTACATTAATGGATTTTTATAATACAATGAATCTCTTTTACATAATATGCAACATCAAAGCCAGAACCCAGAAAGGAAGAAAAAAAAGTTATAATAAGTAGGTTTGTTTAATGTTAAGGTAAGATATTATAAATTAAAACTTAAAAATATAAAAAATATATATCTGATAAATGAACATAAACAAATGAACATGAAATAACATAAACCATTAATGAACATATTATCAAACGTAAATAAACGAATGCAACATATGTTCGTATTCGTTCATTTAACTAATCGAATGTAACTCATTGTTCATGTCCATTCATTTACTAAATTAACGACCATAAACAAACTTCTCATCGAACAATTCAGAAAAGGTTCACTAAATGTTCGGTTTGTTTACAGTTCGATAAATTTCCTAAAGCTCAAAGCGATTATGCAGCTCCTCCATTGCCCAACGTTTCGTCCTCAAACTACAAGCGATTCTCCCATTGCGCATTCTACATGATCACAGCAAAATCAATCAATTTTTCATAGAGTAGTTAATGGCTCCTCCATCCATCTTCCATGCCTAGTTTCTTTTAGCCCAAAACTAAGGAAAAAAAGACCAATTTAAAATAAAATAATTTATTCATAACATGTTCTGTTGGACCAAAAAATGGGAGCCCTAAAGCTCTCATTTTTAGTCATAAGCATTGGGTTGGCCTGGATCCAACATTAGCATGCAATGTTTTTTTATAACGAATCTCTTTAACATGATATGCAACCTAACAGCCAAATCTAGCATGCGGTTGGGTTGTTATCACATATATTGTGTAATCTTGAAAAAGAATCCGAAGAATTTTGATTATAACGATAATTAACAAAAGCTAGCAAGTTTCTCTTAAAAGGGGCTGGCATAGGGATGAATGGATGATGGTTAGGGGTTTGGGATCCTTGAGGTCTCAAGTTTAAAACATGTCTCAACAGGGTTTTTTTCAAGCTGGGTTTCTTCATTGATGGTGTTTCTGGGTGAGTCAAACCTAGATTTGCTACCAGTGTGTTACCACATGATAATGCGGGTAGAAAAAACAGTTTCATTGCTATAACAGAGCGTAAAAGTTGGAAATACAAAAAGACTGCGTAAGACATTAAAATTAGAAACCAAACGCTCAAAATATTGAGTGTAGGATCTAAAGGTTATGTTACACGAGTGTACCCATTATATTACCAACTTTTGTGCTAATTTGTTACGTGTGATTAGAAACAAAAGAAAAAATTAATATAAAATATTAAGTTACCACGTGACAACCACATTAGGTAGCCAGCCATGTGGGCCAATGGATAGTAAGAATTGCTACACTTACAAATATTTATATTATAAGTAGTTATATCAACAAATGTTTATATTATAACTAGTTATACCAACCCGTGGATTACATGGGTTGTCTTAAAAAATTTATAAATTAATAACTCCTATTATTATCATAATTTTTAAGCATAAGTTTAAAAGTAAACATATAAGAAATAATGAAACTTTCTTAAGTATACACCCATAAAATAAGAAATAACCAAGTATTGGCTAACATCATGGTTTGTTAATATTGATAAAGTTTTATGGGCTTTGGAATTTTTAAACTAAGCATTCTGTAGGATCCTCATTCAAACATTTTTCAAAATAACCAAAAATATACATAACACACCATGATGATCAAAATATTACTAAGTCATATATATGCAGGAAATACAAAAAGAGCAATCGACAGGGTTCCGACTGATGTATGGGGAAGACAGCAACTTGGAGTTATTTATGGGGAAATCACATGAGAAGTTGTGTTGCTATCAAATCAGGAGCTAACGAGTCACCTTCGTAATTATTTCAAGAGATGACGTTGAGTTTGAATTTTTACAGCCGTCTTCTTGGTCGACAACTGTTAAAATTCAGGGGCAATTGTTAGGGCTGATAATCCGGGATCCTGGCAGCAGCTCAAATGGTTTGGTATCCTTATGCAAGTTCAGGATCCTGGCAGGTTCGAGCATCCTGAATTACAGTTATCAACTAACCCGTTTGTTTTTCCCATGTGTCTTATTAATTGCAGGGTCAAAGAAACATGTAGGCAAGCCTAAAGACTCGGACAAATGATATAGAACGTGGACTAAGTGGTCCACAACGTTCATATTGGCTTAGTTGGGAGAATCCCTAAAATATAGGACAGTTGGTTATATTATTTCAGGATGCTCGCCAGAAGCTCAAAGGATCCTGAACTACAGTTATCGACTAACCGTTACAATTGTCCACGTGTCTTAATTGATTGCAGGTATTAAGGGACGTGTAAATGATGGCTAAAGACTCGGTCAAGGCTTTATGGGACGTGTTGTAACTGACTCCAACGTTCACAAAGACTTGAAGACTCAATCCCTAGTTTTTAGCCTAGTTAGTTAATGCATTTTTGACTATTTAAACGAGCTCTAGGTCATTCATTGAAAAAACACACACAACACACGATACTCGCTATCAAAACTCTCTGTAACACTTAGAATACGAGCTCATTTCACTTGTACCAAATACTTTCATCATATAAAAGTTTTAGGAGGCAGGTACTTTGAACCGGCCCCCGAGGTTTTTTGCTAGGCTCCTTGAGGATACTCAAGGATTCCTGGATTTTCCCTCGTTACATCCTCGTGTCAATCTCCAAATTTACATTTCTATCTTTATTTACATCAAACACTCTACCTCACTTACAAAGTTTGATCAACTAATTGCTTAGGCAGTTTTTGACCAAAACAATTTGGCGCCCACCGTGGGGCAAACGGTGTTTGAATTCGATTAAGAGCCTTGATCTTCTTCCCATTACCGATTCTTGAAAATGTCGACTCAACCAAAATTCACCTCAAAATCTGTTTCATCCTCTAAGCCCACTGTCAACGCTGGTCTCCCCCCAATGATGAAGAAAGTGGCTGATACTAATGCTAAAGGAGTGGAATACCCCACTTTTACTGGATCTCAAGGTACGTCCACTGACTCTACTATTTCTAATAACGATCTCTATGTTTTGATCAGGCAAATGAAGGCCCATGCGGATGAACAAACCAAAACCAACGAGAGAATGATGAAGGAGATCATGGGATTGAAGAAATCGAAGAAACCAGTAGAGGAAATCAGCCCTTTGATCCCAAAATCATTCGGGTTTAACTCTCCGGAAATATCGGAGCAGCCGAAACAGAAAGTAAATCCCTCTACTGTTCAAAAGTCAGGTATTGCAACAGTTACCACTGCAGGATCCTCAGGTACTCAGCATCAGAAGACTTCCAGGACGATGGATCTGGAATACTCTGGATTCTACTCTGAGCAACCCCCAGAATCTTACTACAGCGAATATGGAAGTCAGCAGCCGCCGAGATGCTCAAGTCAGCAACCAGCCGGGTTTTTAAACCATCGGGTGCCAGCAGTCTCAATGCATCAATCCGCATCTCGACCACAACAATTCGCGGCAACAAACCTACATGAGCCCTGGAGTCAGCAGTCAGCAATGCCTACTCCACAGATGCTACAGGGATCTTCATCTCAGCCATTCCAACCATACCGGAGCCGCTTCCGAGCAGCTCAGGATCCTCAAGGATCCTTATTTTCTAACCCTACTGTCTCTGCAGGCATATTCCCAGGTTCATCTCAGGAGATGCATGAAGGAGACTTTATCCCCATGCAAATGGGAACCACGACTGAGCCGACCATCCTTAGGGATGCTGAATATGGACCCCAGATCCATCTCCAAACTTCCAGGGCCGGTAACAACTTCGATAATTTCTATGTACACCCTAACCAAGGAACTGTGCAGGATGCAGGTATCAACCCGACTATTGCTAGGGAACTTCAGAGGTTAAAGGATATGATCTCAAGTGTTCCTGGTGTTATTCGTCCAATTCCTGAAGTGCCAGCAGGCAGCCACAGAGTTTCTAGATTTGCATGGCCCATTTGTGACGTGGAGATACCAAAAAGATTTCAAACTCCCAACATGAAACTCTACGACGGGACCACAGATCCTGAGGAACACGTGGCACAATATAGGGAACGGATGGAGATCAACCCCATTCCTGTAGACATCAAAGAAGCTTGCTTATGCAAGGGATTCGGCTCAACACTAACAGGACCAGCCTTGAAATGGCTACTCAGTATCCCTCCTAATACTATTACATCCTTTCCTCATTTGGTTAACTTATTTAATAACCAGTTTTCTTGCAGCAGGAGCTTTGAGAAGCTCACGGGTGACTTGTACAGGATAGTTCAGAAATCCAATGAATCCCTAAGGGATTATGTGGCCAGATTCGGTCGAGAAGCACTGGATATCCCTAACCTGGATATGGCTGCTGCTGTAGAAGCCTTCAAAATGGGGATTAGAGGGGATTCCCGATTTTATGATGATTTGGTTATGACTCCTTGCAGGAACCTTGATGAAGTCAGAACAAGGGCATTGAGATTCATCAGATTAGAAGATGACAAGAAGGTCCAGAAAAGAGGCGATGAATCATTAGGCAGGAGAACAGATTCTCCCGGAAAGCAACAACGAACCAAACCCTATTACAGGAATGATAATCCCAGGGTTAATGCAGTTGAAGATGATGACGACGAGGAAGACTTCCCAAAGGTATCTGATTACTGTTTTTCGGTTGACACAAGTGGTTTGTTATGTGCCTTGCAGGATCTAGGTGATAAAGCCAGGTGGCCAAGAAAATCGGATAAACAAGGATCATGGAAAGATAAGTCTAAATGGTGTGCCTACCACGAAGACTTTGGGCACTTAACAGATGATTGCATAGCACTTCGGAAAGAAATCAGTTACCTGCTCAGCAAGGGGCATCTCAAGGAATTGTTCGGCAGAAAGAAGAGTAAAACTCAAGAAGCTGCTGAGCTGCCCAAAAGAGCGCAATCACCACCAGCAGATGCCAAAGTGATCAACTTCATCTCCGGAGGATCTGACATATGTGGAGCCTCTTTCTCATCAGCAAAAAGACATGCCAAGGAGGCTAAAATGGATCAAGGCAGTCGACCAAAGAAGAATGCAATATTGACTGAAGACAAAGTCATTTCTTTTGACGAAACTGATAAGCAAGACATCCAGGACCCTCATCATGACAGTCTGGTAATTACATTGTGTATTGCTAACCATTATGTTCGCAGGATCCTGATAGACAATGGCAGTTCGGTCAACATTATCCAATTGGACGTGCTTAAGAAGATGAGCATTCCCGAAGAAGAGATAATTCCAAGATCCTCAGTGTTAGTAGGATTTAGCGGAGAAACCAAGCATACGGTTGGAGACATCAGACTTCCTGTTTACATTGAAGGGGTCAACTCCATGCAGAAATTCTGCGTTATTGACTCCCTTCCTTGTTGCAACGTAATCTTGGGAAGGCCATGGATCCATGACATGAAAGCAGTTCCATCTACCTATCATCAATGTGTGAAGCTTCCCACACCTTGGGGAGTTGTAAGAATACTAAGTGATCAACAAGAAGCCAAAGACTGCTACACTTCTGCTATGAAGAACACTATCAAGTCAAAGCCAGCATAGCAATTAAAGAAACCAGCACGAAGAATTCAGATGACGAAGGAATTGGAGACCAAAGAAGTTCAACTCAATCCTGAAGATCCTGAAATCAAAGTGCTGGTAGGAACAAATATTCCTGAGGATACTGAGGAGCAGCTCGTGAGCCTCTTGAAGTCCAGAGCCACAACATTTGCATGGAAACATGAAGACATGACAGGTATATCCAAAGATATTATTACTCATAAACTTGGTATAGATGAATCTTTCAGGCCAATACATCAGAAGAGAAGAAAGTTCGCTCCTGAGAGAAACATCATAATCCAAGAGGAAGTTGACAGGCTGCTCAAATCAAAAATGATCAGAGAAGTTAAGTATCCTCGCTGGTTGGCTAATGTGGTGGTAGTCCAAAAGAAGAATGGTAAGTGGAGGGTATGTGTAGATTACACAGACCTAAACAAGGCCTGCCCTAAAGACCCATTCCCTCTACCGCATATTGATTCTATGGTGGACGCAACTGCTGGGCATGAGATGCTAACTTTTATGGACGCATCTTCGGGCTTTCAACAAATTCAAATGGAACCATCAGATCAGGAAGACACAGCCTTCATGACCCCTACAGGTATTTATTGTTATATTGCAATGCCTTTTGGTTTACGAAATGCAGGTGCCACATACCAAAGGTTAGTCAACATGATGTTTAAAGACAAGCTGGGGGACACCATGGAAGTATACATCGATGATATGGTGGTGAAATCGAAAAAAGCGAAGGACCACCCTAGAGATCTTGAAGCTGCTTTTGATATCCTGGACCAATTCAACATGAAATTGAATCCTTCCAAGTGCCATTTCGGAGTAAGAGCCGGCAAGTTTTTAGGCTTTATGGTTACTGAAAGGGGAATTGAGGCCAGCCCTGAGCAAATACAAGCAATCATAAACTTGAAGTCTCCAACAAATGTCAAAGAAGTTCAGAGACTAACTGGCAGAGTGGCAGCGCTCAACAGGTTCATATCGAGATCGTCTGAAAAGAGCAAAGAATTCTATGACATATTGAAGAAGAATAAAAAGTTCGAATGGGGTGAGAAACACGAAGCAGCTCTGAGCTCCTTGAAAGAATATTTATCATCCGCTCCACTTCTAATGCAACCAGTCAAGGGCGAACCACTATCCCTCTATTTAGCAGTCTCAGGCAGCTCAGTAAGTGCTGTGCTTGTGAAAGATCATGAGGGACAACAACATCCGGTATATTATGTAAGCAAAACACTATTAGATGCTGAAACCAGGTATTCTTATTTGGAAAAATTGATTTTAGCTCTTGTCATGGCTTCACAAAAATTAAGACATTACTTTGAAACCCATGTTATTTACGTGAAAACTAACTATCCTGTTAAGTGTGTCTTGAGAAAACCAGAAATGTCAGGTAGAATGGCGAAATGGGCAGTTAAATTAAGTGCTTATGATTTCATATATGAGCCAAGAACAGCAATCAAGTCACAAGCCCTTGCAGATTTTGTGGCTGATTTCAGCAGCGACATACTGCCAGAAGTTGAACTTGAGGTCAAGCAGCTCGAAGAAGCTTCAGGCAGCTGGATACTATATACAGATGGAGCATCTAACGTTAGAGGAACAGGACTTGGTGTGCTACTGAAATCGCCACAGGGGGACATTATCCCTCTATCTATCCATTGTGAATTCAAAGCCACCAACAATGAAGCTGAATACGAAGCTTTAATTGCAGGATTACAACTCGCTAAAGATATGGATATCCAACACATTCAAGTTTTTATTGACTCCTTGTTATTAACTAACCAATTTAATGGATCCTATGCAGTGAAAGGCGAAAGGCTAACCAAATATCTGGACCTTGTAAAACAATTAGCATTATCTTTTGAAAATTGCAGCATATCACAGGTACCCAGAGAAGAAAACGTAGAAGCTGATGCTTTGGCAAATTTAGCATCATCTTTAAGGATCCCAGAAGGTGTCAAGATTCCCATAACTCACATCCTGACACCAGCAATTGAAGAACAAGAAGTTAATGATGTTACAACAGATAAAGATCAAGAAATGACAGACTCCCAGGATCCTCAAGAATCCTGGACTTACCCTATCAGGAGATTTATCCAAGAAGGAGAAATCCCAAAAAACGAGAACTCCAGACTCTTCCGAACAAAGGTAATTCCATATTCAATAATAAATGGTATCTTATACAAGAAATCTCTTGCAGGACCATACTTGAGATGCCTCGAGCAGCCTGAAGCACATGCGGTACTTCAGGATATTCATGAAGGTGATTGTGGCAATCACACTGGGGGCAGATCACTCTTTTCCAAGGTATTGAGGACAGGATACTACTGGCCTACTATGAAAAAGGATGCAATGGCCTTTGTTCAGAAGTGTGATGCATGCCAGCGGCACGGCAATATCCTCCATCAGCCTGCTGAGCCGCTTCATTCAATATCGTCTCCGTGGCCGTTCATGAAATGGGGCATGGATATAGTTGGTAAGCTGCCTGTAGCACCTGGAGGAAAAGTCTTCATGCTAGCCATGACGGACTACTTTTCTAAGTGGATCGAAGCCGAAGCCTTTGTCCAAGTTCGAGAAAAGGAAGTGATTTCTTTCATCAAAAGGAATATCTTGACAAGGTTTGGAATCCCATCGGAAATAGTGTGTGACAATGGATCTCAGTTTATTGGCAAAAGAACAACTAGTTTTTGTGAGGCATGGGGCATCAAGATGGTAACTTCAACTCCCATACATCCACAAGCTAATGGCCAGGCAGAATCGAGCAATAAGATTATCATCAATAACCTTAAGAAGAAGCTAGGAGATAAAAAAGGGAAATGGGCTGAAGAACTACCTTTCGTATTGTGGGCCGACAGAACGACCTCCAAAAATGCTACTGGTCGAACACCATTTTCCTTAGTGTTTGGCTCAGAAGCTGTAATACCCACTGAAATGGTGATGCCAACTGCCAGAACAAGCTGCCGGGATTTTGAAGCCAATAAGCAAGAGCTCCTTGAAGATCTTGAAACGATAGATGAAGTCAGAGACCTCGCAAAATTCCGGATGGCAGCATACCAGCAAAGGATAGCCAAGTCTTACAACAGGAATCTCAGGATCAGAAGATTTCAAGTAGGAGATCTGGTACTCAGAAAAGCTTTTCAAAATACAACCAATCCAGCACATGGGAAACTCGCACCTAAATGGGAAGGTCCTTACCTAATAGATTCAGAAGCTGGAAAGGGAGCGTACATGCTAGTTACTATGGAAGGTGAGTTGCTCCCAAGAGCTTGGAATGCAATTCATTTGAAGTTATATTTTATGTAAGCGCTCTCTAGATCCTCTGAGCATATCAAAAGAATTCTTGTCTAAACTTCAAAGACCTCAGGTATGACTTTAACCATTATTTTAATTTCATATTATTATTATTTTTGTGAAGTAATTACTGACTTAAGCATCGGAGGGGTGTTAGCCAAACTAACACCCACCCCTCACCAAGCCTTGAAGTGTTTTGCAGCTATTCGGAGCATCCTGTCATAAGTTAGAGGCTGATCACCTCTTCTAAGTCAAATGCATTCTGAATGCAATCAAAGCTTTAGGAGGTTTTCACCTTCTCGTTCACTAATGGGAATCGCCAGCAGCGCAAGACCCTCGCCAGGAGCGCACGATGGTGGCCTATGGTTCGAGGTGGTGCGACCAGTTCATCCTAGGGTGGCTGATAATTTCATCACTGTTGGCCATGGAGTGCACTTCAAAATGGGTGGCAGACGTGTCATCTCGAAAAGATTCTAAGGTTTTTGACATTTTCATGTCAACTAAGGTTTAGGCACATTCGTGTCTCTCAAGTTTTTGGGCTTGACCCCAGTTGGCTTAGTCCCAAGTGTTTTTGAGCTTGTCCTCAGTTTAACAAAGGTTTTTAAATGTTCTCACATTAACTAAGGTTTAGGCACTTTCGTGTCTCTCAAGTTTTTGGGCTTGACCCCAGTTGGCTTAGACCCAAGACTTATAAAACATTTTGTACCTCAGAAGACAGGTTGGGCTTGACCCCTGTTTGACTTGTTCCTAAATGCTCAAGACTTATTCTCAGATTCATCGGAATTTCATCAAGTATATCTTAAGGATTCCTAAGGATCCTCATAGATCCCGGTTATCTCGACAGTTGAATTACTTTTGAACAGGTGACATTGGTACTGCGCATATTGCATATTTTTATTACTAACCAAGTATTGGCTAACATCATGGTTTGTTAATATTGATAAAGTTTTATGGGCTTTGGAATTTTTAAACTAAGCATTCTGTAGGATCCTCATTCAAACATTTTTCAAAATAACCAAAAATATACATAACACACCATGATGATCAAAATATTACTAAGTCATATATATGCAGGAAATACAAAAAGAGCAATCGACAGGGTTCCGACTGATGTATGGGGAAGACAGCAACTTGGAGTTATTTATGGGGAAATCACATGAGAAGTTGTGTTGCTATCAAATCAGGAGCTAACGAGTCACCTTCGTAATTATTTCAAGAGATGACGTTGAGTTTGAATTTTTACAGCCGTCTTCTTGGTCGACAACTGTTAAAATTCAGGGGCAATTGTTAGGGCTGATAATCCGGGATCCTGGCAGCAGCTCAAATGATTTGGTATCCTTATGCAAGTTCAGGATCCTGGCAGGTTCGAGCATCCTGAATTACAGTTATCAACTAACCCGTTTGTTTTTCCCATGTGTCTTATTAATTGTAGGGTCAAAGAAACATGTAGGCAAGCCTAAAGACTCGGACAAATGATATAGAACGTGGACTAAGTGGTCCACAACGTTCATATTGGCTTAGTTGGGAGAATCCCTAAAATATAGGACAGTTGGTTATATTATTTCAGGATGCTCGCCAGAAGCTCAAAGGATCCTGAACTACAGTTATCGACTAACCGTTACAATTGTCCACGTGTCTTAATTGATTGCAGGTATTAAGGGACGTGTAAATGATGGCTAAAGACTCGGTCAAGGCTTTATGGGACGTGTTGTAACTGACTCCAACGTTCACAAAGACTTGAAGACTCAATCCCTAGTTTTAAGCCTAGTTAGTTAATGCATTTTTGACTATTTAAACGAGCTCTAGGTCATTCATTGAAAAAACACACACAACACACGATACTCGCTATCAAAACTCTCTGTAACACTTAGAATACGAGCTCATTTCACTTGTACCAAATACTTTCATCATATAAAAGTTTTAGGAGGCAGGTACTTTGAACCGGCCCCCGAGGTTTTTTGCTAGGCTCCTTGAGGATACTCAAGGATTCCTGGATTTTCCCTCGTTACATCCTCGTGTCAATCTCCAAATTTACATTTCTATCTTTATTTACATCAAACACTCTACCTCACTTACAAAGTTTGATCAACTAATTGCTTAGGCAGTTTTTGACCAAAACAATGAGTTTTATTTATCAAGTTATAGATCCAGTAATTAGAGTAGTCATGTTTAACCGATCTAATATTTTATTTTTGATGTTGTAGTTTCGGTTAGATAGTCGCAATTTTACTGACCAATGTTGTCATATTTCAAATCTGGCTTTATAAATCAACAGGACCACCTACAAGGTCATTTTAATTGTTAAAGCATATCAAATAGTTATCTTATAATTAAAATTAAGGATTTGTTGACCGTCAGAATAACTATTCCTATAGTTAATAATAGAAAATATTTTTAAATAGAATAAACTAACACACAACATTATAAACTTTAACAGTGACAACTTTCTTAGATAATTAAAATATTAATCATAATTCATATCAAACGGAATAATAAATATGTATATAAATGTAAAAAGCAAAAGTAACATTATAAAGAGATCAAGAAAACCCAATCAAAATAAAATTAAGCAACATAACAATATTCAAAAAGTAAATTGTTTACAACGATTATTGTTCATATGAAGGATAATTATTTTAATGATTTTGTATAAATATTAATTTGTTAACATGAAATAAAGTATTTAATTTTATAAAAAATGTAATTTGAGTTGTACATTTGAAAAGATTTTGTATTAAATATAATATTGAATTGTATTTTTGGGATGTATTAATAATTCTTTAATATTCATTGTAGGGTTGACAAGTGGAATGTTATGTGGATGATGATGTGGAGGGCCTAGAAAATGAACATGTGTACACCACTTTATTGCTTTATTAAAATGAAAAATCAAGCAAAGAGACATGAATTTAGCTAAAAACTGGTCCAAGGTCATTGACACATTCAAACAAAGACTCTCTGTTTGGAAGGCGAAGAAGCTTTCCATGGGGGGACGACTGGTTCTTATTAAGGTCGTACTCGACTCCATTCCAACATACTATTTCTCCCTCTAAAAGTGTAACACCCCAAAATTTTATGACTTAAATTATATACGTGTGCTATATTTGTTAAATAGCTGAAATGCATGTGATATAATATATATATGTAGAATAGAGAAACACCACGATTCGCGTACGAATATTCGACACGACATTCGAGGAAACGTCAAGAGACAAATTTATAGAATATGATAGATAACGGAAAATAAAGATTATGGGCGCAGACGGATCTCAAATCCGAGTTATGACAAAGCGGGAAAATGCAAAATAGTGATTGGGGCCCGGTTTGTAATAAACCGTAATTAAGCACAAACGTCACTAAAATAACACCGAGGCGAAAGTAGAACAATAGGTATTGCTAAATACTTGATTTGTAATCGATATAAAATATAATTGCGGTGTTCGGCAAGAAAAACAGTGGAATCGGTAAGCGTTGCTGTTACGCGATAATAACCGAAATCAATTCGGTTAGCCGTTCGAGATGATTATAACGCCTCGGCAAAGTATAAATACTTATTATAATATCTATAAAGAATTTCAGTCGAGAAGACGTATTCGGTCTGTGAAACGGCCGAGATCGCAACACAAATTAGACGCGTTTTCTACCGCATAATAACTGAATGTTCACCGGTTGACGTTTTTAACCGAAGAATAAATATAACAATTATATTTATTGGACCCCCGTAATATTTTAAGTGTTCGGGAATTTTTATAAACCGTTCATAAAATATTATATTATTTTACGGGTTTAAGAATACGAGTATAATACCTACTCATTAAATATTCTACCCTATTAAATTGACTTGCTCCTTACTTCACGTCTATATTATCTGTCAAATTGTTTCTATGATTCATCATTCAAAATTAATACTCAGCGGTTTACGTGGAGCAATTCTATTCATGAAAATTGTAGTATAAATATAGAAACATTGTATGAACTTTCAACACACACAAATCTCAATCTCAATTCAAAAGCAGTACACGACAAATGAATCGAAAAGTAGAAAACAAATAAGAAAGAGAGAAGTACGGCCTTAGCCCCTCTCCCCCTCTTCTATTCACTTTTCCGGCAAACACCCACCGCCCCTCTTCCGCTTAAAGCCGGCGACCGGCGACCTTTTTGCCGGTGATCTGTCTCATAACGGCGACCCACGGCGGCCAGCTAAACCCCGTCACTCTCCCTCTCCACCGATCGGGCCGACGACCTCCCTACCCGTCACCTTACCGGCGACCTGCAACCGCCGACTGCAGCAACCAGAAACCGGCGACACCCCTGCTCCCTCTCATCCGACTGTTTCCAGCGAGAACGAAAACCTAGCATGCTCCTCCTCCCTCGTACTCTTCGTTTTCCCGGTGATTCCACCGAACGGGCGACCTCCTGCCGTTAAGCTCTGGCGACAGCACCCTCCGGCGAACCTGACGAACTCAGCAACCCACCCCCATCGGTGAACACAGCTCCGACGACCTACTCGTCCAACCGGCGGTGAAGATGATAAGTTGTCATTTCATGTGGGGGTTGTTATTTGGTGATATTCGGAGTGACACTCGGTGACGAACGGTTGACGGCGGGGAGTGGCGGTAACGTCGATGGACTACCAGGATAGTGGTGAATGGTGTCGGTGATTGGCGGTTGTTACCGGAAGTCGTAGACGGCCGTGATTCGAGCTAGAAAAGGAGATGTCGAGTTAACCCGTCCTTACTTTCGGGCGATGTTTCGGTGACGTAACGAGGTCCAAACGACAAACCGACAACGGGGAAATGCTCGTGGCGAGAAAATAGTCGGGAAGGACTATTCGTTTGTTAAGAACGGACAACTTTATTATTCGGTTATTTTGTACTCGTTTCACGACCCGTCAAGAGGTAATCACGTTAAATATTTGTTATTATTACAAATATTATAATTTAAGTTAAAGTTTATATCAAATCATCATATAACGGGATAAATGATATAAATATATATTTAAAACGAATAAATATATATAATTATTAATCTGTTTTATTTATATAAAATTGATTAAAAGAAAAGATTTAAATATTAAATATATATATATAAACATATATATATATATATATATATATATATATATAAAGGTTAACGATAATTATAAAGTAATTATCTAGTTAAAGAATATTTAATATATGAAACATATTTAAAGTATGTTAATATATATATGTAAGTGTTGAAATGAGAAATTAGGGTTTTCTAGACATTGTTCTGTCAAACCCGAATAAACGGTAATGAACTAAGCTTTGAAATTTTAAAGCATGTTATAAAATGATATAACGGATAATACCCTAAGTCAGTTTTGAATGAAAATGGATTTTGATAAAGAAATAAGAAAAACGGGAAATTAGGGTTTCGGAATATGATTGTTTAATATAAAACAATCCGAAGGGTATGGAGACTTGATTTTTGACATGGAACTGTGTTTATATATATAATAAGTATATATGAAGTTAAAATGGATAAATGATAAAATATTTAAAATACCGAGTTAATCGGATATTAGAAGTTCGCGCGGACCGGAAGGGTAAACGCCTGTACACTGGGGTTTCTGGCAAAAGCGAGGGTGTCGCATAAATCCCAACTGGGAAATGGCATCCCTCACTGGGCGATCCCGGAGTGAGCGTTTACTTATAGGAATGCGTGTCTTCATATTATTAACAAAAGAAAAGGATAACGGCCCAAAGGGCATTTTGGTCATTTTGACCTTTTAAAAGGACTGAACTTAATAATTCAATATTATTAAGATAATGAAGTATTAAAATAAACATAGGAAGTGTTTATTATATTAAACCTTGCGTTAACGCCATATAATACGCGATTAGGTTTAATTGGAAGGCGTAGCGGAGGTTTTCTCTGAATTAACTGCTTAAGAGAATAAGGTGAGTTCTATGAGCCCACTTTTAAATGTTTTAAATGTTTTAATATTTTCGGGCCTGATATACATGCAATGATATATATATTCAACTGTTTACTTGAAAAGTATTTGAGATGCCTTTACTTGTTTTGTGTTCATACACATACGTGAAAAAGTTATAATACTTATAACTGTTTTAAAGTTATTATTACCTGTTATTACTCTTTTCGTGAAGGTTATAATAAACGGGTAATGTAAAGGATAAAACTTTTATATAAAGCATTGAGAAATGGAAAATGTGAATGTTTGGTCTAAGCCTATGTATGTGAATAAGTGTCGGGTAAATATGATCTTATTAGCCTTGTTGTACAAGACCCATAACATTATATTTATGAAACGCTTATTCCCATATACGGGTGATGGACTGGTTTTGAAAAGGTAATGAGTCCAAATACCAAGGGTTATTAAATGGACTTTTGAAAAGGTTGAAAAGGTTTTAATCTAAGCGGATATTGTCTATGTAAGAAGGAAGACTGTGGTTGTACAATCAGAAGCGGGGAATGACGGTTCTCCGGGGTAGCGACGGCTGCTTACTTTAAAAAGGTATTCGGGTGGCGACGGTTGCCCGAGGGACTAACGTGGTTCCAATAGATAATGCTTAGTAGAATGAATGGTTAAATGTTTTGGTATAATTCTGTTATATACCTGATAAAGGATGAATGGTTAAATGTTTTGGTATAATTCTGTTATGTCTTATACCTGATAAATGATGAATGGTTAAATGTTTTGGTATAACTCTGATATGTTTTATACTTGATAAATGTTTATAAAGAAGGGTCGTTAGGCCCAAATGTTTGAGGTAAACCTTTCAAGAAAAGGTAAAAGTTTTAAATACTTAGAACTCACCAGCGTAAGCTGACCTTTAAAGCATGTATGTCAGGTATTGGTGATGTTTAAAGTAGCAATGGAAGGGCTCTAGCAAAGGCAGATTAGATGGGCAAGCTATCAGGAATGACTCGGTAGTAGACTGGCATAGCTATAGATAAGATCTAGTTATAGATTATGTTATTATCATCCTTACTATTGTAACTCGTTATATATATAAATGAAAAGTTTTTAATTTCCGCTGCTTAGTTATCTCTGTTGTACCATGTGTTCATGAGTAAATCCGACACGTGACCCCTCCTAGAACCAAGACTGGGAGTGGGCGTCACAAGTTGGTATCAGAGCCTTGGTTTAAGAGATTTAGATACTAGCACGGTATCTAGACTTAAACTAGGACTCTTGGTAAACAAAGTATGGTAAGATAGGGTATGTAAATGCCAGTCAGGATAGTCATGCCCATAGGAAAAGGTTGCACCAGGAACATAGGAGGTAGGACTTAAGGTATGCAAGTGCGGAGAATACCCGATTGCAATTAGCTACTGTAAATTTGGTATTTTACCCAAATGAACATATCATAGGTTCTAACTGTTGTGTGGCCTAGTGCGGGGTAGGTTAATTGACAGTGAGATACGTGGTCAATAACTTGTAAAAAAATGCCTAGAGAAAGGTAGTTTTAAAGGACCGGTTTTAAAATTTCCGGTAAGGGGTGAAAGGAATAGAACGGACACCAGGGATGACTGTGATGAGAATAACTGGGTTTTGAACGCATCATAATTATATAAGTGCACGTATATAATTATCATGAATTCAAAATTTGGAGACTTCACGTCACATGAGTTCTAAAGTGTCAGACTATTTTGATCGTAAGATCAGAAGACTAGAAATCATAGTTGTTGGTACTAGAATTCAGGAGACGATAAGCAGCTTGCATCAGCTCGTAGGCACTTCATGGTAAGGATCCTGAATAATATTTACTTACTAACGGTTGCTTCTCTATTGTTTGTTACTCGCAGGTTGACTTGGTCATTCATCACGTGTCCTAAAGACTCGGTCTATCAACAGAATCATGGGTCGGTTGGGATTCAAACGGCTAGTTGGCGAACGTGGACTTAGTTGCTATTTCTTAGGAAAGTTTGTTGCTATGTATTTCGTATTTAAACAGAGCTCTAGGCTTACACACAACACACGATACTCGCTATCAAAACTCTCTGTAACACTTAGAATACGAGCTCATTTCATCTGTACTAAATACTTTCATCATATAAAAGTTTTAGGAGGCAGGTACTTTGAACCGGCCCCCGAGGTTTTTTGCTAGGCTCTTTGAGGATACTCAAGGATTCCTGGATTTTCCCTCGTTACATCCTCGTGTCAATCTGAACAATTACATTTTCATCTTTATTTTACATCAAACACGCTACCTCACTTACAAAGTTTGATCAACTAATTGCTTAGGCAGTTTTTGACCAAAACAATTTGGCGCCCACCGTGGGGCAAACGGTGTTTGAATTCAGCTAAAAGCCTTGATCTTCTTCCCATAACCAATTCTTGAAAATGTCGACTCAACCAAAGATTACTTCGAAATCTGTTTCGTCCACTAAACCGACTGTGAGCACCGGTCTTCCCCCAATGACGAAGAAAGCAACTGATACTGATGCTAAAAGAACGGAATACCCTACTTTTACTGGTTCTCAAGGTACGTCCACTAACTCTGCTATTTCTAATGATGATCTCTATGTTTTGATCAGGCAGATGAAGGCCCGTGCGGATGAACAAAGCAAAACCAACGAGATAATGATGAAGGAGATCATGGAATTGAAGAAATCTAAGAAACCAGTGGAGGAGATTAGCCCGTTGATGCCAAAATCATTCGGGTTCGACTCTCCGGAAATATCGGAGCAGCCAAAACAGAAAATAAACCCCTTCACTGCTCAAAAATCGGGTGTTGCAACGGCTACTACTGCGAGATTTTCGGGCCCTCAGCAACAGAAGAGTCCCGGAGTGACAGATCTGGGATACTCTGGGTTCTACTCCGAGCAGCCCCTAGAATCTTATTACGGTGGATATGGAAGTCAGCAGCCGCCGAGATGCTCGAGTCAGCAACCATCCGGGTCGCTAAGTCACCGGGTGCCAACGGTATCAATGCAACAACCTGTATCTCAACCACAGCGGTTTGCTGCAACAAACCCTCATGAGCCTTGGAGTCAGCAGTCAGCAATGCCTACTCCTCAAATGCTTCAGGGATCATCATCTCAGCCATTCCAACAATATCGGAGCCGCTTCCGAGCTGCTCAAGATCCTCAAGGGTCCTTGTTTTCTTATCCTACTGTCTCTGCAGGTGCAATCCCAGGTTCATCTCAAGAAATGCATGAAGGAGACTTCATCCCCATGCAAGTGGAGACTACAACTGAGCCAACCGTCGTTAGAGATACTGGATATGGACCTCAAATCCCTCTACAAACTTCCAGGGCTGGTAACAACTTTGATAATTATTATACTAACCCTAACCAAGGAATAGTGCAGGATGCAGGTATTGACCCCGTCATCGCCAGGGAACTTCAGAGGTTGAAAGACATGATCTCAAGTGTTCCTGGTGTTATTCGTCCAATTCCTGAAGTGCCAGCGGGCAGCCACAGAATTTCCAGATTTGCATGGCCCATCTGTGACGTAGAGATACCGAAAAGATTTCAGACCCCCAACATGAAACTCTACGATGGAACCACAGATCCTGAGGAGCACGTGGCACAATACAGGGAGCGAATGGAGATCAACCCCATTCCTGCAAACATCAAAGAAGCTTGCTTATGCAAGGGATTTGGTTCAACACTGACAGGACCAGCCTTGAAATGGCTACTCAGTATCCCTCCTAACACTATTACTTCTTTTCCCCACTTGGTTAACTTGTTTAATAACCAGTTTTCTTGCAGCAGGAGCTTTGAGAAGCTCACGGGTGACTTGTACAGGATAGTTCAGAAATCCAATGAATCCCTAAGGGATTATGTGGCCAGATTCGGTCGAGAAGCACTGGATATCCCTAACCTGGATATGGCTGCTGCTGTAGAAGCCTTCAAAATGGGGATTAGAGGGGATTCCCGATTTTATGATGATTTGGTTATGACTCCTTGCAGGAACCTTGATGAAGTCAGAACAAGGGCATTGAGATTCATCAGATTAGAAGATGACAAGAAGGTCCAGAAAAGAGGCGATGAATCATTAGGCAGGAGAACAGATTCTCCCGGAAAGCAACAACGAACCAAACCCTATTACAGGAATGATAATCCCAGGGTTAATGCAGTTGAAGATGATGACGACGAGGAAGACTTCCCAAAGGTATCTGATTACTGTTTTTCGGTTGACACAAGTGGTTTGTTATGTGCCTTGCAGGATCTAGGTGATAAAGCCAGGTGGCCAAGAAAATCGGATAAACAAGGATCATGGAAAGATAAGTCTAAATGGTGTGCCTACCACGAAGACTTTGGGCACTTAACAGATGATTGCATAGCACTTCGGAAAGAAATCAGTTACCTGCTCAGCAAGGGGCATCTCAAGGAATTGTTCGGCAGAAAGAAGAGTAAAACTCAAGAAGCTGCTGAGCTGCCCAAAAGAGCGCAATCACCACCAGCAGATGCCAAAGTGATCAACTTCATCTCCGGAGGATCTGACATATGTGGAGCCTCTTTCTCATCAGCAAAAAGACATGCCAAGGAGGCTAAAATGGATCAAGGCAGTCGACCAAAGAAGAATGCAATATTGACTGAAGACAAAGTCATTTCTTTTGACGAAACTGATAAGCAAGACATCCAGGACCCTCATCATGACAGTCTGGTAATTACATTGTGTATTGCTAACCATTATGTTCGCAGGATCCTGATAGACAATGGCAGTTCGGTCAACATTATCCAATTGGACGTGCTTAAGAAGATGAGCATTCCCGAAGAAGAGATAATTCCAAGATCCTCAGTGTTAGTAGGATTTAGCGGAGAAACCAAGCATACGGTTGGAGACATCAGACTTCCTGTTTACATTGAAGGGGTCAACTCCATGCAGAAATTCTGCGTTATTGACTCCCTTCCTTGTTGCAACGTAATCTTGGGAAGGCCATGGATCCATGACATGAAAGCAGTTCCATCTACCTATCATCAATGTGTGAAGCTTCCCACACCTTGGGGAGTTGTAAGAATACTAAGTGATCAACAAGAAGCCAAAGACTGCTACACTTCTGCTATGAAGAACACTATCAAGTCAAAGCCAGCATAGCAATTAAAGAAGCCAGCACGAAGAATTCAGATGACAAAGGAGTTGGAAATCAAAGAAGTTCAACTTAATCCTGAAGATCCTGAAATCAAAGTGCTGGTAGGAACCAATATTCCTGAGGATATTGAGGAGCAGCTCGTGAGCCTCTTGAAGTCCAGAGTCACAACGTTTGCATGGAAACATGAAGACATGACAGGTATATCTAAAGATATTATTACTCATAAACTTGGTATAGATGATTCTTTCACCACCAAAAGAGCGCAATCACCACCAGCAGACGCAAAAGTAATCAACTTCATCTCAGGAGGATCTGACATATGTGGAGCTTCCTTCTCATCAGCAAAAAGACATGCAAAGGAGGCTAAAATGGATCAAGGCAGTCGGCCAAAGAAGAATGCGATTTTGACTGAAGACAAAGTCATTTCTTTTGACGAAACTGATAAGCTGGAAATCCAAGATCATCATCACGACAGTCTGGTAATTACGTTATGTATTGCTAACCATTATGTTCGCAGGATCCTGATAGACAATGGCAGTTCAGTCAACATTATTCAATTGGACGTGCTTAAAAAGATGAGCATTCCGGAAGAAAACATAATTCCAAGATCCTCGGTATTAGTAGGATTCAGCGGAGAAACCAAGCATACCGTTGGAGACATCAAGCTTCCTGTTTACGTAGAAGGAGTCAACTCCATGCAGAAATTCTGCGTTATTGATTCCCTGCCTTGTTGCAATGTAATCTTGGGAAGGCCATGGATCCATGACATGAAAGCAGTTCCATCTACCTATCATCAATGTGTGAAGCTTCCCACACCTTGGGGAGTTGTATGAATATCAAGTGATCAACAAGAAGCTAAAGACTGCTACACTTCTGCAATGAAAAACACCATCAAATCCAAGCCAGCATAGCAATTAAAGAAGCCAGCACGAAGAATTCAGATGACAAAGGAGTTGGAAATCAAAGAAGTTCAACTTAATCCTGAAGATCCTGAAATCAAAGTGCTGGTAGGAACCAATATTCCTGAGGATATTGAGGAGCAGCTCGTGAGCCTCTTGAAGTCCAGAGTCACAACGTTTGCATGGAAACATGAAGACATGACAGGTATATCTAAAGATATTATTACTCATAAACTTGGTATAGATGATTCTTTCAGGCCAATACATCAGAAAAGAAGGAAGTTCGCTCCTGAGAGAAACATCATAATCCAAGAAGAAGTTGACAGGCTGCTCAAGTCAAAAATGATTAGAGAAGTTAAATATCCTCGATGGCTGGCTAATGTGGTGGTAGTCCAGAAGAAGAATGGTAAGTGGAGGGTATGTGTAGACTACACAGACCTAAACAAGGCCTGTCCAAAAGACCCATTCCCTCTACCACATATTGATTCTATGGTGGACGCGACTGCCGGGCATGAGATGTTGACTTTTATGGATGCATCTTCGGGCTTTCAACAAATTCAAATGGAACCATCAGATCAGGAAGACACGGCCTTCATGACTCCCACAGGTATTTATTGTTATATTGCAATGCCTTTTGGTTTACGAAATGCAGGTGCTACATACCAAAGGCTGGTCAACATGATGTTTAAAGACAAACTGGGGGACACCATGGAAGTATACATAGATGATATGGTGGTGAAATCGAAGAAAGCAGAAGATCATCCCAAAGATCTTGAAGCCGCATTTGATATCCTGGACTAGTTCAACATGAAATTGAATCCTTCCAAGTGCCATTTCGGAGTAAGAGCCGGCAAATTCTTGGGCTTCATGGTTACTGAAAGAGGAATAGAAGCCAGCCCTGAGCAGATACAAGCTATTATAAACTTGAAGTCTCCAACAAATGTTAAAGAAGTTCAAAGATTGACTGGAAGAGTAGCAGCACTTAACAGATTCATATCAAGATCTTCCGAAAAGAGCAAAGAATTCTATGACATATTGAAGAAAAACAAAAAGTTCGAATGGGGTGAGAAGCATGAAGCAGCTCTGAGCTCCTTGAAAGAATATTTGTCATCCGCTCCGCTTCTGATGCAACCAGTTAAAGGCGAGCCACTGTCTCTCTATCTAGCAGTTTCAGGCAGCTCAGTAAGTGCTGTGCTTGTGAAGGATCATGAGGGGCAGCAGCATCCAGTATACTATGTAAGCAAAACATTGCTAGATGCTGAAACCAGGTATTCTTATTTAGAAAAATTGATTTTAGCCCTTGTCATGGCTTCTCAAAAGTTAAGATATTATTTTGAAACTCATGTTATTTATGTGAAAACTAACTATCCTATTAAGTGTGTCTTAAGAAAGCCAGAGATGTCTGGAAGAATGGCGAAATGGGCAGTTAAATTAAGTGCCTATGACATCATATATGAACCAAGAACAGCGATCAAGTCACAAGCCTTAGCAGACTTTGTGGCTGATTTCAGCAGCGACATACTGCCAGAAGCTGAACTAGAAGTCAAGCAGCTCGAAGAAGCTTCAGGCAGCTGGGTCTTGTATACAGATGGAGCATCTAATGTTAGAGGTACAGGATTGGGTGCGCTACTGAAATCGCCACAGGGGGACATTATCCCTCTATCTATCCACTGTGAATTCAAGGCTACTAATAATGAAGCCGAATACGAAGCTTTAATTGCAGGATTACAACTCGCTAAAGATATGGGTATCCAACACATTCAAGTTTTTATTGATTCCTTGTTATTAACTAACCAATTTAATGGATCCTATGCAGTGAAAGGCGAAAGGCTAACCAAATATCTAGACCTTGTAAAACAATTAGCATTATCCTTTGAATATTGCAGCATATCACAGGTACCTAGAGAAGAAAACGCAGAAGCTGATGCTTTGGCAAATTTAGCATCATCTTTAAGGATCCCAGAAGGTGTCAAGATTCCCATAACTCACATCCTGACATCGGCAATTGAAGAACAAGAAGTTAATGATGTTACAACAGATAAAGATCAAGAAATGACAGACTCTCAGGATCCTCAAGAATCCTGGACCTATCCTATCAGGAGATTTATTCAAGAAGGAGAAATCCCCAAAAACGAGAACTCTAGACTCTTCCGAACAAAGGTAATTCCATATTCAATAATAAATGGTATCTTATATAAGAAATCTCTTGCAGGACCATATTTGAGATGTCTCGAGCAGCCTGAAGCACTTGAAGTACTCCAGGATATTCATGAAGGCGATTGTGGCAATCACACTGGGGGCAGATCACTATATTCAAAAGTATTAAGAACAGGATACTACTGGCCCACCATGAAGAAGGATGCTATGGCCTTTGTTCAGAAGTGTGATGCATGTCAGCGGCACGGCAACATCCTCCATCAGCCTGCTGAGCCGCTCCATTCAATATCATCTCCATGGCCGTTCATGAAATGGGGAATGGATATAGTTGGTAAGCTGCCTGTAGCACCTGGAGGAAAAGTCTTCATGCTGGCTATGACAGACTACTTTTCTAAGTGGATTGAAGCCGAAGCTTTTGTTCAAGTTAGAGAAAAGGAAGTAATTTCCTTTATCAAAAGGAATATCTTAACAAGATTTGGAATTCCATCAGAAATAGTGTGCGACAATGGATCTCAATTTATTGGAAAAAGGACAACAAGTTTTTGTGAGGCATGGGGCATCAAGATGGTAACTTCAACTCCCATACATCCACAAGCTAACGGCCAAGCAGAATCGAGCAATAAGATTATCATCAATAACCTCAAGAAGAAGCTAGGAGACAAGAAAGGAAAATGGGCTGAAGAGCTACCTTTCGTATTATGGGCTGACAGAACGACCTCCAAGAATGCTACTGGTCGAACACCATTTTCCTTAGTGTTTGGATCCGAAGCTTTAATTCCCACTGAGATGGTGATGCCAACCGCGAGAACAAGCTGCCGGGATTTTGAAGCAAACAAGCAAGAGCTCCTTGAAGATCTTGAAACAATTGAAGAAATCAGAGACCTCGCAAAATTTAGGATGTCAGCATACCAGCAAAGGATAGCCAAATCTTATAACAGGAATCTCAGAATCAGAAGATTTCAAGTAGGAGATCTGGTACTCAGGAAAGCTTTTCAAAATACAACCAATCCGGCACATGGGAAACTCGCGCCTAAATGGGAAGGACCCTACCTGGTGGATTCAGAAGCTGGAAAAGGAGCATACAGGTTAACTACTATGGAAGGTGAGCTGCTCCCAAGAGCTTGGAATGCAATTCATTTGAAGTTATATTTTATGTAAGTTCTCTTTGGATCCTTTGAGCATATCAGAGAATCCTTGTCCAAACTTCGAGAACCTCAGGTATGATTTTTACCCTTATTTCATTTTCACATTATTATCTTTGTGGAATGTGTACTGACTTAGGCATCGGAGGGGTGTTAGCAAAACTAACACCCACCCCTCACCGAGCCTTGAAGTGTTTTGTAGGTGCTCCGAGCGTCCTACCATAAGCTAGAGGCTGATCACCTCTTCTAAGTCTAAAGCATTCTGAATGCTGTCAAAAGGTTTAGGAGGTTTTCACCTTCTCGTTCACTAATGGGAATCGCCAGGAGCGCAAGACCCTCGCCAGGAGCGCATGATGGTGGCCTGTGGTTCAAGGTGGTGCGACCAGTCCATCTAAGGGTGGCTGATAATTTCATCACTGTTGGCCATAGAGTGCGCTTCAAAATGGATGGCAGACGTGTCATCTCAAAGATTCTAAGGTTTTTGGCATTTTCATGTCAACAAAGGTTTAGACATATTCGTGTCTCTCAAGTTTTGGGCTTGACCCCAGTTGGCTTAGTCCCAAGTATTTTTGAGCTTGTCCTCAGATTAGCAAAGGTTTTTAATGTTTTCACATTAACTAAAGGTTTAGACACATTTGTGTCTCTCAAGTTTTGGGCTTGACCCCAGTTGGCTTAGACCCAAGATTAATAGAACATTTCGTATCTCAGGAGTCAAGGGAAGGCTTGGCCTTTGCTTAACTCATTCCTAAGTATTCAAGATTTATAAGGCATTTCACGCCTCAAAGAATTACTCTCAGTTTTATCGAAATTTCACCGAGTCTATCTTAAGGATTCCTAAGGATCCTCATGGATCCTGACTATCTCAACGGTTGGAGTACTTTCGAACAGGTGACATTAGTAATGTATATATTACATATTTTATCACTAACTAAGTATTGGTTAGCATCATGGTTTGTTAATTTTGACAAGTTTTATAAACTTCTAAGTTTTTAAACTAAGTTATGCTACTGAGCATCCTACGGGATTCTCATTCAAATATTTTCAGAATTTACTACATAACAAGCAACACACCATGATGATCAAAATACTACTAAGTCATATTTATGCGGGAAATTAGAGAAGTTGACCCCAGGCTTCGTCTTGGAACCCAAGATCCCTCCACCTAAGGCCAACTATATTGTCTAAAGGAGCTTGGACTTCGCCTTGAAACTCAAGGTCCCTCCATCCAAGCCCCCAAAAAGTTAAACTACCATTGTTTTTGTTTCACCACTACCATTGTTTACAAAAGCTTCACCACAAATATTGTTTACTGAACCTGAACCTGACCATGAACCAAACAAACTAAAAAAGCGGGCTCAGACCGTTGCATCGTCCTCATCGCCCAGCTTATCACCAGCAGCTTCCGCCTGCTTCACCTCCTTGCCCTTGCCTTTGTCCTTCTCACCAACCTCTTTCCCAGCCAACGGAACCTCCAGCTCAGCCTTCTCAGAAACATCTCCATCAGCTTTGCCCATCTTGGCGTTCAGACCCTCGAGGCTCTCTTTCCACTCGTTGATCGGCCAGCTCTCCGGTTTGAACCCATCAGCCTGAGCAGCTGTGGCCATCTCGATCATGCATTCAAGCACGCTGATGGCCGCCGAGGATTTGGCATTCTGACCGGCAATCTTGAGGGCTTCAGCAGCTGCGATGTCTTTCTCTTTGAGCAGCTTCTCATATTGACGATTGTTGTTGGCAGCCACTTTAGACATCCTCTCAAGACGGAGCAAGGCTTCATCAAGTTTGAGCTCAGAAGCCTCGAGCTTCTGCTCAGCTGCCTCCACCTTACCCTCCAGTTCGATCACCTCATGGCTCAGCTTGTCGATACCCTGAATCAGAACAGAACATATCAGAATCGCTAAGGGAAGTATTCTAACTATAATTTTTTCATACTTCACCACTAATGAACAATACTTACAATGTTCATGACAACTTGCAGAGAGAGCAGCTGGTTAGCCGCTGCAACTGGAGGCAGATCATCAAACATGTCAACATTAATCACAGAGTCTGGAGCCTTGCGTTTTTTGGCAGAGGACGTCTTGGATCGAGTGCTGGGAGGACGGGATTTGGGAGCTTCTGGAGGCGGTTTGCTGGTGGTTTCCTCAATCTTTTCCTTTTTGGCAATCAGGGACTTGAGGTCTTTGAAGGAGAAATTGGAAGCTGAACCTGGAGCTTCATCACAAATGACAAAGAATTAGTCTTCAACTCGAAACCGAAAGCAAAAGTAAGTTTCTGTACATACCTGCAGACATGGTTCTTGAAGGATTGGGAGATTGTTGAGAAACGGATTGGGCACTTGAGGCGTCTTCTGGCAAACAACTTCTTTCTGTTACGGGGATGCTGTAGAGATTCTTGAGCTTCTTGGCAGATTCCTTGGTCGGCTTGATCAGAGCTTCAAACTTGGGAGCTGCGGAAACAAAAAAGAAACAAGTGCATTAGTAAAAGAAATTGGGAAAGATACAAATTTTGAATATCAGGATAACTCTTCCTACCCTTAACGACCCACTGGGTAGGAAGGTTCTTGCACCCGATAAGGCTACTTCTTTTTACAAAAAAGTATTGACGCCTCCAATCGTGATCGTTGTGAGAGACCCTGGGAATCATCGGAGCTTCTCCAGTTCGAATTTTCAAGACGAATCTACTGTTACCGTGAGTGGCCAACCGGTAAATTTTACAAATCTCAGCAACTCCGATGTTCAGATTATGGGACTGGTTCAAATTTTCAAGAGAGAACAGAATTCGCCACACCATTGGCATAACTTGGGAGTAAGCAAGACCGGTGACGGAAAAGAACTCGTTCACCAGGGTCGGAAACGGAAATGTCATGCCAAGAAGAAAAGGGTAGTTCAAGAAACAAACCCAGTCGTCGGAGATATGGTCGGCTTTCAAAGAAGGGTCAAATGGACGAATTTCAGCTCCAGCGGGGAAACAAGAGGATCGTTTCAACATTGCGATCTTGCGATCGTCAAAATTACAAGTTTCCTCCGCCGTCGCCGGGAGGAGACCTTGGTCAGTAAACTCGTCGGCCACTTGGTCGGAGACCGTGGCCGATGACTGCGCTGGATTTTTCCCCATGCTCAGAGAAAACAAGAAGGGGGGAACAAGAAACTAACCTGGAGGAGACGCAAGGAGCTCTAGGGTTTCGCCGAGAAGAAGATGTGGTGAAGAATGAAAATGGTGAGAAGATTATAAAGGGATAATCTAACGGGAACTTCGCCTGGGAAGTTGAGACTAATTACTCCCCGTCAAATCATAGTTACTTAGCGATAAGCCACGAATTCAAATTTTCGACAGCTGTCTCGCATGCGCCAACTGCCAAAAATTTGGGGGCAATTGTTGGTACTAGAATTCAGGAGACGATAAGCAGCTCGCATCAGCTCGTAGGCACTTCATGGTAAGGATCCTGAATAATATTTACTTACTAACGGTTGCTTCTCTATTGTTTGTTACTCGCAGGTTGACTTGGTCATTCATCACGTGTCCTAAAGACTCGGTCTATCAACAGAATCATGGGTCGGTTGGGATTCAAACGGCTAGTTGGCGAACGTGGACTTAGTTGCTATTTCTTAGGAAAGTTTGTTGCTATGTATTTCGTATTTAAACAGAGCTCTAGGCTTACACACAACACACGATACTCGCTATCAAAACTCTCTGTAACACTTAGAATACGAGCTCATTTCATCTGTACTAAATACTTTCATCATATAAAAGTTTTAGGAGGCAGGTACTTTGAACCGGCCCCCCGAGGTTTTTTGCTAGGCTCCTTGAGGATACTCAAGGATTCCTGGATTTTCCCTCGTTACATCCTCGTGTCAATCTGAACAATTACATTTTCATCTTTATTTTACATCAAACACGCTACCTCACTTACAAAGTTTGATCAACTAATTGCTTAGGCAGTTTTTGACCAAAACAATAGTCATGATAGGAATGCGAATAGGACATCCGATACGAAATCTGATGTCACTAAAGACGAATACCTTCAGCAAAGAAATGAAAGTCGTTATGTTAGAAATAATGGCGGAAGCATTGAAGGTTACGTTACTATCGATTGTTAATAAATTTCCGGAAGCTTTGACGAGAAGAATGTCCAATAAAGCGACCACTAGTAGAGCTAGTCCCGAGGAATCCATTGGTAGAAATAGACTCTCGATGAAAGGTAAACGGAAACGGTACGAGGATGAAAAATATTTTGAAGACAATGACGACGAATTCCACAAGAAGGCTAAGGGAGCTTCTGAACAAAGAAGGCCGATATGCCAGATGTGTGAGAAACGTCATCATAAGAATTGCATTGGAGAACTCAGTAACCGTTGAAGATGAAAAGAGGTGTAGACAAGCCTAGGATGTCACCCTAAGCAAGGAAATCATAGACGTGATAGACGTTGTCACGGTAAAGTAGAAATGAGAATTGCTATGACGAGAATAGTGGAAACGACGTTCCAAGCTACGTTGCTACCTTCAAGAAGACCATCACTATAAGTGATTGGCCGGAAGGCTCGAAGCAGAAACTAGCAGTTTGAAGTTAAGGATGACCCAAAGAGGAATGACGAAGGTTACCACAAGATGGATCGGGAATCCACAAGCTTAGGAGTATGGAGATCCAGAGTAGGCCAAAAAGAACTTACGTCCTAAGGGATGTTGTTTCTTTAAATGGCAGGATGAAAGCACGCAATGATTGGATGAGCTACACAAAGAAGAATTCCAACATAAGGAGAGGAAAAACATTGTCAAGGAATCCCGTAGTCAAGCTACCTTAGAAAGCTTAAGATTACGTCTTCCTTAGGACAAATGCAAAGACGTCAAGATAAATGACCTCAAGACGAATGTTGATGAGCAGACGAGCCTGACGATTCGAAATTAGCAGTAATGGCAAACTTAGAGGTTTGAATTCGATATTAGGAATTGTCACACAGTGTATTACAACGATGCGAGTAAATGATCAGTATTTGACAAATGTTCTTCTTAAGATCAATGTCAAAGCTAGAGATAACGATAGATAAATTAGACGTTGAATGAATTGACTCGCGAGATGCTACGCGTAACTCATCTGTAACCGAAGGAAGATTCAACTTCATATGCAAGGATCGTGATGGCTTGGCAGTAAAGATTACGAAACGTGGAAGTATATGGGTCAAGAGGTCAGTCATACTCAACGTATGCCATTGACTCGGAGGCAAGACCAAGAAGCTGAAGAACGTACCAGTAACATATCAAATTCCAAACGAATCATTCAGAGAATCCAAAGAGCAGCTCGATTGATGAAGAAATGAAGTTCCAAAAATCAACTCGACACCAAAAGCAACGCCCGAAGCAACAACGCCAGAAGCAGTAAGCATTGTGCCAGATATCCCCAACAGAAGCAAGAAGATTTCTTTAGACCAAATATATCGCCTTAGGATACTCCAGCAATTTCAAGACGAAAGACGGAAGCCAAGGATATGCATAGACTGCAAGACGATAAAGAAGCTACCAGTGAGAAGTAGATATCCTTTGTTAAGGATCAACAAACTATTCAAACAACTACAAGGAGCAAGACGATTCCCCAAAGATGATCTGAGATCAGATTAGCACCAGCTAAAGGAGTAAGAATGAAACTGTAAGAGAAAGGCTTTTCGGAAGCAAAATAATCATTACAAGTGATTAGTAGTGTTGATTGGAATGACGAACACTCCTTCAAACCCAGAAATCTCGTAACTGAGCATGCTGACAAATAACGTTCTAAAGTTTTCAAGGAATGGAGAAGAATGAAAGAGAGGAATGCTATACGTAGGAAGTTTATATGATCGACGTAATAGATCTTTTCGAAACATAAACAGTAATACGTTGGAAGCTGCCAAGACTTTCCAATGATGTAACGCCATTAGGTTGACTAAGAAGATGTCAAGTCCTTTTGTAATCCTAATTAGTAGCAGGCATAAAATGAAGTAATGAACAAATTAACTTGGGCATCGGTACGATCATTACCGATTAGGCCTAATGGAAAAGGGAAATTTGCAGCAAAAGTGTTTACACTCAAGAAATGCAAACACCAAACGAGGTTGTATGCAGAATGTCCAAATTAGTTATTAAGTAAGTAATAGATAGTCATGAATTATACTGATTTTGTTGTGGTTAGAATAGTAATATCGCCCTACACCAGACTAGTAATAGTACGCCTCTAGTTGTATCCAGGGTGTGGTGGATACGCCGCTGGTACATCCTATATATATACACCTAAGGTACAACCAGAAGTGGCACTAGAATTAGTCTCGTGCAGGTAGATATTACGGGCCACTGTGGAAAACGAATAAGTAGCATTCATGAATATATATCACTTACTAACAAGTGACTGAGGGACTGTTGATGTCCAGAAGAGAAGTTCAAATCTTTTAGCATACGGGTAAATGTTTACCGTACGCAGAAGGTTAAAGCAGAATGACATAAGCTTCGCGATAAATTTCACTTTAGGAAATTCGAAGCAAATTCCGGTGGGATTCATAATCAGGCTACCCTATATAGCTAAAGAGTTATGACACCACCTAGATAATGTGTGACTGATAAAAGAAAGAGTTCATTTGTTTTGAGAGTCGTATTCTCCCAAATCGTTAGCTAGACTGTTCATTAGGAATTCATTCCTAAAAGTACTAGCAACAGTTATAGAAATGCGGTTCACATTCTAATTGTGAACATGATTTTGTGAATAGAATAGTTAAAGCATTACCTTATAGATAATAGAGGTAAATGACAGATTGTCATAGAAAGTTCGTTACGATGTTAAAATCGTAGCCTAGGAACCAAGCGGTTCATATGAGATGGATGCATTAGATGCATAGAAAAGTTTCCGGATTAATCCGGGAAAGGAAAGAAAGATGAAAAGGTAATGAACTCATTGTGAGTTAAATCACAGTTTGAGCAAGTTTCGAGGACGAAACCTTTTTAAGGGGGGTAGAGTTGTAACACCCCAAAATTTTATGACTTAAATTATATACGTGTGCTATATTTGTTAAATAGCTGAAATGCATGTGATATAATATATATATGTAGAATAGAGAAACACCACGATTCGCGTACGAATATTCGACACGACATTCGAGGAAACGTCAAGAGACAAATTTATAGAATATGATAGATAACGGAAAATAAAGATTATGGGCGCAGACGGATCTCAAATCCGAGTTATGACAAAGCGGGAAAATGCAAAATAGTGATTTGGGCCCGGTTTGTAATAAACCATAATTAAGCACAAACGTCACTAAAATAACACCGAGGCGAAAGTAGAACATTAGGTATTGCTAAATACTTGATTTGTAATCGATATAAAATATAATTGCGGTGTTCGGCAAGAAAAACAGTGGAATCGGTAAGCGTTGCTGTTACGCGATAATAACCGAAATCAATTCGGTTAGCCGTTCGAGATGATTATAACGCCTCGGCAAAGTATAAATACTTATTATAATATCTATAAAGAATTTCAGTCGAGAAGACGTATTCGGTCTGTGAAACGGCCGAGATCGCAACACAAATTAGACGCGCTTTCTACCGCATAATAACTGAATGTTCACCGGTTGACGTTTTTAACCGAAGAATAAATATAACAATTATATTTATTGGACCCCCGTAATATTTTAAGTGTTCGGGAATTTTTATAAACCGTTCATAAAATATTATATTATTTTACGGGTTTAAGAATACGAGTATAATACCCACTCATTAAATATTCTACCCTATTAAATTGACTTGCTCCTTACTTCACGTCTATATTATCTGTCAAATTGTTTCTATGATTCATCATTCAAAATTAATACTCAGCGGTTTACGTGGAGCAATTCTATTCATGAAAATTGTAGTATAAATATAGAAACATTGTATGAACTTTCAACACACACAAATCTCAATCTCAATTCAAAAGCAGTACACGACAAATGAATCGAAAAGTAGAAAACAAATAAGAAAGAGAGAAGTACGGCCTTAGCCCCTCTCCCCCTCTTCTATTCGCTTTTCCGGCAAACACCCACCGCCCCTCTTCCGCTTAAAGCCGGCGACCGGCGACCTTTTTGCCGGTGATCTGTCTCATAACGGCGACCCACGGCGGCCAGCTAAACCCCGTCACTCTCCCTCTCCACCGATCGAGCCGACGACCTCCCTACCCGTCACCTAACTGGCGACCTGCAACCGCCGACTGCAGCAACCAGAAACCGGCGACACCCCTGCTCCCTCTCATCCGACTGTTTCCAGCAAGAACGAAAACCTAGCATGCTCCTCCTCCCTCGTACTCTTCGTTTTCCCGGTGATTCCACCGAACGGGCGACCTCCTGCCGTTAAGCTCTGGCGACAGCACCCTCCGGCGAACCTGACGAACTCAGCAACCCACCCCCATCGGTGAACACAGCTCCGACGACCTACTCGTCCAACCGGCGGTGAAGATGATAAGTTGTCATTTCATGTGGGGGTTGTTATTTGGTGATATTCGGAGTGACACTCGGTGACGAACGGTTGACGGCGGGGAGTGGCGGTAACGTCGATGGACTACCAGGATAGTGGTGAATGGTGTCGGTGATTGGCGGTTGTTACCGGAAGTCGTAGACGGCCGTGATTCGAGCTAGAAAAGGAGATGTCGAGTTAACCCGTCCTTACTTTCGGGCGATGTTTCGGTGACGTAACGAGGTCCAAACGACAAACCGACAACGGGGAAATGCTCGTGGTGAGAAAATAGTCGGGAAGGACTATTCGTTTGTTAAGAACGGACAACTTTATTATTCGGTTATTTTGTACTCGTTTCACGACCCGTCAAGAGGTAATCACGTTAAATATTTGTTATTATTACAAATATTATAATTTAAGTTAAAGTTTATATCAAATCATCATATAACGGGATAAATGATATAAATATATATTTAAAACGAATAAATATATATAATTATTAATCTGTTTTATTTATATAAAATTGATTAAAAGAAAAGATTTAAATATTAAATATATATATATAAACATATATATATATATATATATATATATATAAAGGTTAATGATAATTATAAAGTAATTATCTGGTTAAAGAATATTTAATATATGAAACATATTTAAAGTATGTTAATATATATATGTAAGTGTTGAAATGAGAAATTAGGGTTTTCTAGACATTGTTCTGTCAAACCCGAATAAACGGTAATGAACTAAGCTTTGAAATTTTAAAGCATGTTATAAAATGATATAACGGATAATACCCTAAGTCAGTTTTGAATGAAAATGGATTTTGATAAAGAAATAAGAAAAACGGGAAATTAGGGTTTCGGAATATGATTGTTTAATATAAAACAATCCGAAGGGTATGGAGACTTGATTTTTGACATGGAACTGTGTTTATATATATAATAAGTATATATGAAGTTAAAATGGATAAATGATAAAATATTTAAAATACCGAGTTAATCGGATATTAGAAGTTCGCGCGGACCGGAAGGGTAAACGCCTGTACACTGGGGTTTCTGGCAAAAGCGAGGGTGTCGCATAAATCCCAACTGGGAAATGGCATCCCTCACTGGGCGATCCCGGAGTGAGCGTTTACTTATAGGAATGCGTGTCTTCATATTATTAACAAAAGAAAAGGATAACGGCCCAAAGGGTATTTTGGTCATTTTGACCTTTTAAAAGGAATGAACTTAATAATTCAATATTATTAAGATAATGAAGTATTAAAATAAACATAGGAAGTGTTTATTATATTAAACCTTGCGTTAACGCCATATAATACGCGATTAGGTTTAATTGGAAGGCGTAGCGGAGGTTTTCTCTGAATTAACTGCTTAAGAGAATAAGGTGAGTTCTATGAGCCCACTTTTAAATGTTTTAAATGTTTTAATATTTTCGGGCCTGATATACATGCAATGATATATATATTCAACTGTTTACTTGAAAAGTATTTGAGATACCTTTACTTGTTTTGTGTTCATACACATACGTGAAAAAGTTATAATACTTATAACTGTTTTAAAGTTATTATTACCTGTTATTACTCTTTTCGTGAAGGTTATAATAAACGGGTAATGTAAAGGATAAAACTTTTATATAAAGCATTGAGAAATGGAAAATGTGAATGTTTGGTCTAAGCCTATGTATGTGAATAAGTGTCGGGTAAATATGATCTTATTAGCCTTGTTGTACAAGACCCATAACATTATATTTATGAAACGCTTATTCCCATATACGGGTGATGGACTGGTTTTGAAAAGGTAATGAGTCCAAATACCAAGGGTTATTAAATGGACTTTTGAAAAGGTTGAAAAGGTTTTAATCTAAGCGGATATTGTCTATGTAAGAAGGAAGACTGTGGTTGTACAATCAGAAGCGGGGAATGACGGTTCTCCGGGGTAGCGACGGCTGCTTACTTTAAAAAGGTATTCGGGTGGCGACGGTTGCCCGAGGGACTAACGTGGTTCCAATAGATAATGCTTAGTAGAATGAATGGTTAAATGTTTTGGTATAATTCTGTTATATACCTGATAAAGGATGAATGGTTAAATGTTTTGGTATAATTCTGTTATGTCTTATACCTGATAAATGATGAATGGTTAAATGTTTTGGTATAACTCTGATATGTTTTATACTTGATAAATGTTTATAAAGAAGGGTCGTTAGGCCCAAATGTTTGAGGTAAACCTTTCAAGAAAAGGTAAAAGTTTTAAATACTTAGAACTCACCAGCGTAAGCTGACCTTTAAAGCATGTATGTCAGGTATTGGTGATGTTTAAAGTAGCAATGGAAGGGCTCTAGCAAAGGCAGATTAGATGGGCAAGCTATCAGGAATGACTCGGTAGTAGACTGGCATAGCTATAGATAAGATCTAGTTATAGATTATGTTATTATCTTCCTTACTATTGTAACTCGTTATATATATAAATGAAAAGTTTTTAATTTCCGCTGCTTAGTTATCTCTGTTGTACCATGTGTTCATGAGTAAATCCGACACGTGACCCCTCCTAGAACCAAGACTGGGAGTGGGCGTCACAAAAAGGCCCCGAAGAAAGTGTTGGATCTTCTTGAAAGGATGCGGTTGCGTTTTCTGTGGGGAGGAGATGATGAAAAGAACAAAATCCATTGGGTCTCTCGTGATCAAGTTCTGAAACCAAAGGAAGAAGGGGGCCTAGGCTTGGATCCTTTAATTATTTTTAACTGGAGCTGCCTGGCTAAATGCGCATGACGATATAGAACCGAGGAAAACCGTCTGTGGCGTTATGTGATTGCTTCAATTCACTCGAGACCCATGAGGGAGCAATTTCTCCCGGTCCTTCCTTCTGCTAACAAGGTCTGGAAAGCCAACACTAAAGCCGTCAACGAGCTGCACAATCAAGGGTTGAACCTGCAGGACCTCCTGGTTCACACTAATGGCAACTAGAGATGGGTGGAAACCCCCGATGGCAACTTCTCGATCAAATCTCTCAGGTCCCTACTTCTCTCCGCCCAGCCTTAGGTTATGGACTCCGTTTGGGAATTCACTTGGCCCAGGTCTGTCCCAATTAAGGTCAACTTATTTTTCTGGCGTGCTCTATTGAACCGGCTCCCAACCAAAGATGGATTGTTGCGTAGCAATATAGCTATCGGCTCTCTAGACTGCGTTCTTTGTGGTGAGGCCGCTGAATCTGCCGATCATCTATTCTCAGGTTGCTCTTTCTGCGGGGTGGTGTGGCACCTTATCGCGAGATGGTGCAGGCTCCCGGACTTGATTCTTTTTCCGATTAAATACCTGCTGTTTATCCTCAACAATGGGAGCAGAAATAGCGACAGATATAAGGCGATTAACACCATCATTCTTGCGGGCTGCTGGTGCATTTGGAATGAGCGCAACGAAGTCATCTTCAACAACAAATCCCCTTCGATCCATAGAGTGCTATTGGAGATAAAATCATGGAGTTTTCTATGGTTATCGAACCACTGTTTGTCTTGTAACATTAGCTGGGATAATTGGATAAAGTTCAATATGTAAGCTCTCTGCTTTCTTTGTATTGTGCCTTCCATAGCTCCTTGCTATGGTTTTTGGCTGTTTTTAATAAATTGCTGTTCGGAAAAAAAAAAGCAAAGAGACATAAATGAGAAACAAAAGAACACAAGTGAGAGTTGCAAAGATGAAAAACAAGCGAACCACTTCTAGTTTCAAGTTTTGTGACTCAATTGTTAATTTGATGTTTGATAAAAAAAAAATGTTTTATCACTTACGTATATATAAACATCCTTATAATAATTGTACAATTTATCTTTCTGGGATTCTTATAAGGTGAGTTTCAACTTGATTTTTCACCAATACTTGTGACCAAGCATATACAAGGACACCAAGAGAGCTCACCAGGGACGACCTTTGAGGTCTTCAAAAAAAATGAGGCCTAGACGAGAATTAAATTTTGGGCCTTTGAGAGGCCTGTTTTTGGGCGGTGGTCAAGTGAATGAAACCATTTAGTTAATAACACTAATCTTTATAAGTATTTAATTATTAACTATCGAGTTTACTCATATGTTTATTATTTGATATATATTATTTTCGATATTTGTGATAATTAAAAATAAGAAGCAACGTACAATATAATTTTGATTTTCAAATTTTTAATGTATCTACATAATATTATTATAAGACAATTTATAATCATCAATAATACAACATGTTATTCTAGTTCAATTGGCAATTACTTATTTCCTAAGTTCTTTAAATCTTAATCCTAATAAAGCAATAAAATAGTTTCCACATGTCTTCTTTTTAAGGTGGTCACATCAGCACTGCAACATGTTAAAACCAGATTCAATTATTAATTTAGTAAACTACCAATTAAGACTAATTACCATATTGAATTTTCATTTTAAAAAAAAAATTGGCAAACATAATATAGATTTGATAAATTACTCAATAATTTGAGTATTTTTATGAAAACAAATCAAGAATTTGTCATCTTCAATGTATTTAAATTATCAATTAATATTTTATAATTAATTATGTCATTTATAATTTCTAAATTTCTTAATCGTTTTTTTTATATTTAGCTAATATTATAAACCTAAATTCAACCCGTGTAGTACACGGGTTACTAACATAGTAAGTTAATATAGTAAGGTAAAGTAACTAGATTCGAAACTTAGGAAGAGATTCAAATGAAAAGTTTGTTTTGGGTAAAAAGGATAAAAAGGAATTTTAGCCATTGGATCTTGATCTAGTAAAAAAGGAAGGAGGGGTATTTTAGTCTTAGCCACTTTTGTTGACTTTTTATCTACTTCCCCCATTTTCTTTAAACATTCATAACTTTCACGTACGCCATTATTTTTTAAAAAAAATTGCACCATAAAAACGGACATTTTTTTAGCTTTAAAACGCATATAGTGTTGCTTTATAAAAAATGAATTTTTTTTACTCTTTCGAATTTTGACACAATGTTCAGGTCATTGTGTCATTGTATCAAAATGCTCAGATTATTGTGTCATTGTGTCGTCGTGTCAAAAGTATATATAGTGTTGCTATATATAAAATTAAATACTCTTTCGGTTCGGTTTTTAGCATCATATGAAAAATGATCTGAACATTTTAACACATCATTGTGTCATTGTGTCAAAATGTTCAGATCATTGTGTCATTGTGTGACAACCGGCCCAAAAATCAGGTCAACTCTCTCTCCGTTGACTTTTGTTGACTTTTCATTATGAGATAATTACGTGATTTACCGTTTTAAGCAGCCTGATTTACTGTGATTAAGTAAACGATTAACTGATATGAAAATTCACGTTGAGAAACTATGAATTATAAATATAACATGTTATTATTAATGGAATTTTAATAATAAGAAAATTTAATATAAAATTGGACATTTCATATTTTATCAAACCAATTCAAAACTGTTAAGTCATTTCATGAACTTAAAACGCTTTACGAACTTAAAAGAAGTGTTATGTTGTCAAGACTTAGCCGATGTTCCAAACGTTTAGCCTATTGGGCCCAGTAAGCCCAATAAGCCCAAAAATATCCGGATTGACCCGAAAATTTAACCAAATGTTCATCTCAACTAGACGAGTAAAACCCCGAACCCGGAAACCCGACCCGCGGCCCGTATCGAATTGGGCCGAACCGGCCCAATCCATTCCTTTTTCTTTCTCGCGGCCCGCATCACAAAGTTTGATTGGGCTTCGGCCCAACCCACTTCGCTAACCCGATTGGGCTTCGGCCCAATCCATCTCGCAAACCCGAACTGGGCTTCGGCCCCAGTCACCCCTCCGAACCGAGTGGGCTTCGGCCCACTCTCCCACTATAAATCAATTTGGGCTTCGGCCCAATGACAAACAAATTAAATAAATTGTTAAGCCCACCAAACTAACACAACTATTTAACCCACTAATATTTTTATAAAACTTGGGTTAACAATGTTTATAAAAATAAAAATCACCATTCAAGTGGATAAAATATAATTGTTTTATATTTTAAAAAGTTATGATTTTATTTAACTCCTAACACCTCCATGTTTTATAAAAGCTTCAAAACTTTTATAAAACTTATAAAAATTAGTAGCCTACTCATGAGATTAGTTGGTTAATTGTGGTGTTGACAACACACCATTAACCAAAGGTTAATGACTAACCTTTTTAGTATAAGTAGGAGGCTAACCTCCCCTTTGGTTCCCCCACACCCAACACCATCACACTCACTCTCCCTCTCCCTCTTCTCCCATTTCCGGCCGAGAGACCCCCTCCGCCACCCTGCCACCGCCGCAGGCCCACCTCCGGCCACCGTCCGCCGCCACAGCGCCGTCGCCGGAACCGCCGCTAGCCGCCGCCCCTCCTCCCTTTTCTTGCCGGTTTTAACTCACAACCATTGTGAGTGTTTTTAAACCCCTTCTCTTCTATATTTCTTCCATATTTACCACCCAAGAAAACCTACAAGTCTTGACAACAACCCACAAATAAATCAAAGAATGCTTGTGTTTGTTAAACAACTAACAAAAACTCTCCTCTCAATCTCCTTTCTCTCAAGATCAAACATTTGTTGGTGCATCTAGATGCTTAAAGTTAACCAACAAGTGTGGTGAAACACATTTGCAAAATCATAAGAAAGTAGCAAGTGTGCACCATGATCTTGTTAATGAAACTTTGGTTTCATAAGTTAGTTGATTACAAGCAAACCTCCAAGCCTCTTCATATAAACTAAATATTAACTAACAATCTATACATGTTTACTTTTATTTGTCCTAACACTAAAGTGTTAGTGATTGTTGTTTATATTTATTTGTCCTAACACTAAAGTGTTAGTGATTGTTATTTAATTTTCTATGTCCTAACACAAATGTGTTAGTAGATTGCATTTTATATTTACAAGTCCTAACACTAAATGTGTTAGTAGATTGTCTTGATTTAAATACTTGGTCCTAACACAAAGTGTTAGTAGATTTAAACTTATGATTACATGATAATAAAAGATGATGAACATGATTAAATGGACATATTAAATCTAGATCTAAAAGTCATAACAAAACCTTAAACATGTTAAAAACAAAAAGAATATATTTCTTAAAATAGTCATGTGACATATTTAATATGTTACAAATGATTAAATGATTGGACAAAGGGAATATATTAAATTCTTGCTAGATTTAGTGAGAATAATATTTATGTCAAATAATTAATTTGACATAAATACTTGGATTTATTACAAGTTTTAACCTTTCTTAAAACTTGCTAGAAATGGTCATTTTTATAAAAAGGTTACATCTGAAAAACCAATACTTTCATAAAAGATTTTTATAAAAATAAACCAAGACAAATCATTGGTTTTAAATGTTTACATGAACTTTTAATATTACTTTAATGAAAACAAAGTATCCAAAGATGGACCAACGTTCGTTGGAGATTTTAAATAAAAGTCAAGTTTTATAAAAACAACGTTATATAAATCCAAGCGTCGTTAAGATATTTTGAGAAACATATATTTCATGAAAATAAAATATTAAACGTTTTCGAAAAATAAATGATTAAATGTTAAAAACTTAAATGTTTTTCTCTAAGAGTTCATAAGACTAACGTTAATAATTATTTTTGACAAATAATTATTTGCAAAGGACTTAAACCTTGTTTTATTCACCAAAGAATTGTTAATCATAATTATTTAAAATAATTATAACTTGCACGATTAACAAATCAAATAAGTAATTATTTAACTGAAAATAATTATTCGAACTCATGAAAATAATAATAAACATTATTATTTCTTTTTACTCGATATTCAAGACTTGATTGAATTATTGAAAATGAATATTTGTTTATATTTATTGGACATAAATATAAATAACCATGAACGTATTTAATTAAATAAATACAAGTTAACGAGTTTCCAATACTACAAACGGACTTAAAACGTCAAGACTTGACCGGTATCGCTTGGGTGACTTATGTTACTCAAATGATCATAGACCTTATGCATATGTTATTTAATTATTTAGGGCGTTACGTGCTACCGTCCTTCACTGCTTAATTACCGATTATCTGCTGAACCAGTGAGTTTCACGGCCCCTTTTTCCTTTTAACTGTTTTATACTTGGGGGAGAAATCATGAAAACTGATTAAATGCTTTTTACTTAATATTATGGTTTATTTGTTAGCCGTATGACTACTTGTTCTCTTACTGATTGCCCAACTTGGTACATTATCGTTATAAACGTTTGTACAACCGAAATCCCATCATTAATTGATTTCAATTAGTTCTGTACGAAACGATAGCTAGTGAATAGATCTATTTGGGTTGACAACCCTACCCTAACTGGTAGCTCCAGTTCTGACTCCGGATTGTCTGGGGGTACACGTCAGTTATTCTGCTCTGTTTAACATCTCTGGGCAAGAGATGCCGGGTGGGTAAACCGTTAGTATTTGAAATCAAGGTTCAGGTGAGATCATACAACCACAACAATAAACCCTGATAATATTTAAGTATACCGAAACTGTTTTACAACTGTTTTACAATTGTTTAACTATCGAGTCCTAAACCTGTGAACCTCACCAACTTTATGTTGACCCGTTTTATATTCATGATTTCTTAGGTAATTGACAAGCCTTTCTGAAGACATGCAAATGGGGCTTACAAATGCTATCGGACCTGTCCTTGGAGTCATAGTCCCGACTATCCAACTTAACCGTTTTATGCTTTTAATAATCGTTTAAGACTTATGTTTTCAAAATGTAAGACATTAATGTTTCCACTATCTTTCCGCTGCAATGAAATGAATTAATGTTTTATGAAGTTTTTAAATTATTAGAAGTGTTCTATGTATCCTCGACTATGATTCCATTCTCGCTCACACCCGAAACCGTTGACCGGGGTGTGACACATTGTGTCGTCGTGTCAAAAGTAGGGATGTTCATAAATAACCGAAATCTGAATAAACTGACAAACCGAACCATATTCATATCCGAATAAACCAATCCGAATTGTGAATTCGGTTTACGGTTCGGTTTTCAACCGTATCCGAATTGTGAATTCGGTTTACGGTTCGGATATGGTTTTGTGTTTTGTTTTTATTCGGTTTATTTGGTTTATTTGGTTATCCGTTTAAAACCAAATAAGATTTATATATATATATATATGTATATGTATGTATGTATATTTATTTATTTATAAACCCATATATGATAATGATATATCCATGTTTTTTTAATATATCATATATCCATCGTTTTTTCCCATATACTTGTTTTTATTTCTTGTAGAAATGAGAGGGATAACACTTGATGTCGATGTCGATTGAAGAAATTTCTTGATGTTTGTTTTTGTTCACTTCATGTGTTGGAAGACTATTTTCCATGAAAACTTTGAAGTTTTTTTGTTTACTCTATCGGTATGTAGGTATTTTGGCTGTAAGTATTTTGTTTGTGGGTATTTGGGTTGTAGGTATTTTGGTTATTGGTATTTTCGTTTTAGGTATTTTGGTTGTTGGTATTTCCGTTGTAGGTATTGGGTTGGGGGTAGTTTGGTTGTAGGTATTTAGTTGGAAGTATTTTGGTTGTATATCGGATTATGGTCTTAACTCTTAAACTCTAAGGATATGTTAAAGATGTTTGTTCTTTGTTTATTTTTTTTATTAGTAAAAAATACGCAAATTATGTTATTTGTTGAATACGGTTTAAACGATTTGAATACGATTTATTCGGTTTTCAACCGAAACCGAATCATATTGAATTTGGTTTATTCGATTCGGTTTGTAAAATTTCCAATACGGTTTGGTTTGGTTATGGTTATCATAAAAAAAAACTTCAAACCGAATAAACCGAATCAAATAAACTGAATAAACCATTAACCGAACCATTGAACACCCCTAGTCAAAAGTATATATAGTGTTGCTATATATAAAACTAAATACTCTTTCGGTTTTTAGCATCATATGAAACAATGATCTGAACATTTTGACCAATATGACACAATGATCTGAACAATTTTGACACACTGATCTAATCATTTTGACACAATGACACAATAATCTGAACATTTTGATACGATCGAAAGAGTAAAAAAAATTAATTTTATATATAACAACACACTGTACGCGTTTTAAAGATAAAAAAACGCTCGTTTTTATGGTGTAATTTTATTTAAAAATAATGTCGTATCTAAGAGTTATGAAGGTTTAAAAAATAGGGGGAATTTGATAAAAAAAAGTCAAAAATACTCTTCTATCTATTGTTTTCTTTAATTTTTCTCTCTAATTTACCCAGAAAATTTTTGAGCCATAGATCTTCATTTAATTGAAGATCTAATGACTATGATTCCTTCTTATCTTTCTTATTCAAACTAAACTTTTCACAATAACCTCACCCTCGAAACTTATTCTTCATATTAATTTTGCTTAAAATTCGTTTTCTAAACATTAATTTTGCCTAAAATTCGTTATTCTCCACATTAGTTTTGCTTAAAATTCGTTTTCTAAACATTAATTTTGCCTAAAATTCGTTATCTAAAAAAATGACAATAGACAGGTTCGAACCTTAGATCCCTAGGTTCCCAGCGTGCTAAAGCCCTAAGGGATAGCTCCTTTGCAAATTGATTTGCCTAGTTCTTGTTTCAAAAATCATAACAAAAAAAAATTACTGTATAATCGTATCAGAAAATTTTAAAAATTATGGGCTTACCGAAAAACCAGGCCCTGAGCGGTTGCCCACCTTGCCTATCCTCGGGCCGCCCTAGGAGCTCACAGTTGTAGAAACCTAGTAAAATCTTTAAAAGACTCAAACATACTCAACTAGCATACTTCATTTTTGTGTTTCTCAAAATATGAGACAAGCTTAATTAAAGAAAAGATTTTTACATATATCTCCTTGCTAAGGCATTTTATTACGTATGTACCCAAACATAAACTTTAATTACATATATCCCCGTCTCCCCATGCAATTACCCATGTACCATTCTAACTTTTAGAAAAAAAATAAAAATTTTACAACAAAATAAAAGATTACATGAAAACTAACGACACTTCCTTCCCCAAGAACCTGGCTTCTTCAACCTTATCCAACATAGCACCTCTTAACGGCGACCAGCGACCTGTCCTCCTCCACCTCATCACGAGACCCAAACCTAATATTCGGTCCGATTTTACTCCTTCAATCTAGCTTTTTCAGGTGATACTAACCCTATTCTCTTTTTCTTTCGTATTACTCTAGTGAAAACAATAGGATCATCGATTTGTTTTTACTGTCAGGTTTTTTTTTGGTTCGATGCTTTTTTGTTCAATGGGTAGCTTAGGTTTTTTTAGCTTTAGGAAAAATATCGATTTGTTTTTGCTTTAGGTTTTTTCTTTATTTTTAAGCAATGATTTTTCGTCTAGATGAGATGATAGACCATTCGTTCCACTATAGGATAGCAAATTTCAGTTTTGATTGTGCCAAAGAACAAATTTCCAGGTTACCTGCATTCCTGATTAATAAGCTCTAGTTGGAGAGAAAAATATTAAAGTGCTTTTGGCTATGCATCAAGTTCAAATTTAGTCTTTAGAAACTACTTTTGAGAAACATATGATGTTTTGAAATTATGCTTGATGATGTGATTAGATAAGTGATGCAATCTCAGTGGATATGGATATGCATTCTGAAATAGATAAGAGTTCGGAGTATTGGTAAAGATCAACTAGAAACGCTAGATAAAAACCCTTTACTAGCTGAGTTGGTATATCTTGAGTGCTCAGTTTGCCCTTTCTGGTCACCAACCAAAAACCTCAAATGTGTTTCTTAAATTTGGTTCACTTATCATATATCTTTGAAAACATTTATCTTAAATAGCTTTTATAGTCGCAGAAATAAAGAGCATATCAAGTCTTGTCATGTTAAATTTTCATTTTTAGTATCATTGGACCTTACATTACGGAGTAATGGATTATAAATGTTATTGTTGAAATCTAAAATGATAATTAGCTTATTATAACTTTAAACTACTCATTGATAAATATGAAATAGGAACTGTGCTCTTAATTAGGGATGTACAAAGGTTCAACACTCAAAAGTCCAATAACCACCAACATATTATTTAAAATATACTAGCTTCTAATATGGAGGCACCACTTATACAACATTGTCAGCAACTTGCATCAACCTTGTCAAGTGATGAAACATGTTTCACTCAAGAATAGAATTAAACTAAATAATGAGGCTAAGAAGAGACAAAAATGTATACGTTGTGTCGTTGTGATGAATATGGGCATCGTCAAAAAAACATGCAAAAAACACTATCTCAAGATGAAGACTTACAATTAAAAGGGGACGAGAGAACTAATTGATCTAAGTGGAGAGATTGAACTTTGATATTGTAATTGTTTAAAACTTTAGCACTTGTTCTTTTTTTTTTTTTTTGTATTTCGATATGTATTTATTTAAGACACTTGTCAATTATGGGTGATTCTTGTTTTGAAATGAAATCTTAATTTTATTTTATTTAAAAATGTTTTTCAAGTCATTCAATAAGTTAATATTAATTAGATATGTAAATATGTAATATAAAATGTGAAACATGTAATTTACTGTTCTCTTATACAAATATGTAATTAAGTAATTAAAAGGTGGAATATGTAAAAATGTAATATAGAAGATGAAATATGTATTTTATTTTTTTCTTAAATAAATATGTAAATAATGATTTTAGAAGATGGAGATATGTAAACATAATAAGAGTATAATAATAAATTTATAAGTTTTCTTAAAAAAAAAATTTTGAACGGCGACTTCATTAAAAAGAAAGACGGGAAACCAGCAAGCAAGGCGTTAAAACCGGCCCCGACAAAACAACCAACAACTGGATGACTATAGACCGATTAGTCTCATCGGTTCTCTCTACAAAATCATCGCCAAAATCCTTGCCAATCGGCTTAAATTGGTAATTGCCTCGATTATTAGTGATTCTCAATTTGCCTTTGTGCGTGATAGGCAAATTATTGAGGGGCCTCTCATTCTCAATGAGGTGTTGGCTTGGTTAAAGGCTAACAAAAAGGAGGCTTGTTTTTTTTAAATAGATTTTTCCAAGGCCTTCGATTCGGTCAACTGGAGTTTTCTTGATAGTACTATGTCTAGCATGGGGTTCCCGGTTTTGTGGCGTCATTGGATTGCGGGATGTCTCTCTTCGGGTCGCTCCTCTGTCCTTATTAACGGCTCCCCGTCCCAGGAGTTTTCCTTCTCGAGAGGCCTTCGCCAAGGCGACCCGCTCTCACCGTTCCTTTTCCTCATCGTCATGGAAGGTCTCCATGTGCTTATGTCTAATGCTTCAAACCTTCGGCTCATTAAAGGGATTTCTCTTCCGAATAATGTGTCTTGTTTGTCGCATCTCTTTTTCGCCGACGATGCCATTTTTCTTAGTGAGGCTAACATTTCCTCCCTCTCCGACCTTACCCGGGTGCTAAGATGTTTCAATCTCGCATCCGGTTTGTCCCTCAATCTTCACAAAAGAATTCTTTATGGCATGGGTATTGACAACTTCCGATTGAACCTCTTCGCCTCTTTCATCCATTGCAAAGTCGGTTCCTTTCCCTTCTCTCATCTTGGCCTCCCCATTGGCAAAAACATGAATAGAATTCGTAACCGGGACGGAGTGGTTGAAAAGATTAAGTCTCGTCTTTCGGTTTGGAAGGAAAAAAACCTCTCATTTGGCGGCCGTTCTACTCTTATTAAGTCGGTCCTCGGTGCTATTCCCATTTACCACCTCTCCCTCTTCTGTGCTCCTTCTAGCGTCTTGAAAGCCATGGAGTCCTTACGTCGCTCTTTCTGTTGGGGCGGACCTTCTAAAATCTTGTGGGACTCGTGGGCTCTCATGTGTGCTTCCAAAAACTCGGGGGGGGGGGGGGGGGGGGGGATGGGGTTCGGCTCCATCCACGCCATGAATTTAGCTCTTTCTTGTAAATGGCTCTTTAAATTTAAAGCGGATGGAACCATGTTGTGGGCTCGGGTCATTAGCTCCATCCACCATTCTAATCGTTCTTCACTGTCTTTCCCATATAAACAATCGGTTTGGGTCCTTGGTGCAACATAATCAAAGTGGTCAGGGACTTAAATGCTCTGGATATCGATGCCTCCTTGCGTATTCGCTGCTGGATTGGAAACGGGTCTTCCTCCATGTTCTGGCTTGATAACTGGACTGGCCTAGGTTTGCTTAAAGATCGTTTCCCGCTCTTATTTTTTCTTGACAGGTTTAACCGCTGCAAGGTGGTGGATCGATTGCCTGCTGTCGCTGGAAACCCTTTCAAATGGGACTGGTCAGTGGGGATTTTGGATGAAACTTCGTTGGGCTTGCAACAGGAGATCGAAAACCTCATTTCTCCCTTCTTTTTTACTGTTGTTCCAGACTTTTGGGGCTGGGATATTGCCCCTAAAACTGCTTTCAATGTGAAATTGGTTAGAGAGGAGGTGGAAAAAAAAATCTTGCCTACGTATTCTTTCAACATCCCGTGGCTCCATTGGATCCCCCTCAAAGCGAAAGATTTTGCTTGAAGGGCCGGCTTGGATAGAATTGCTTCAAAAGTAAACCTCTCGGTCCGTGGTTTAAACTTTGTAACAACTTGCGTGGGTTGCAACAATCATGAGGAGACTTCGGACCACTTGCTTATTCGATGTGCCCATGCTACCGATGTTTAGGTTTGTGTGTTTCAGTGGTGTAAAGCCCCTATTTCGGAATTCCTCACTGTGAAAGAGCTACTCTCCATCCACTCCTCTTGGCTCCTTCCAAGAAGTGTTTCCCCTATATATCAATGCATCTTCATAACAACGCTTTGGTGTATCTGGAAAGCAAGAAACGAGACGATCTTCAACGGCCGTATGAAGTCTACTATCGAGATCGTTGAAGACATTAAGCTTTGGGCTTTCACGTGGGTTAAGTTTAGGGCTAAATTAACGACTATTCAATGGTCGGATTAGTGTACTTTCTCTTTCTCTTTGTAATGCTTTTGCTCTCTAGCTTCTTGCTAGTGGTTTCTTAATATATCTCTTGCCTTTCAAAAAAAACATTTAAAGGAAATCAAAAGAACACCACTCCTCCCACCTAACAACTACATAAGTTTTCTTAAATGAATTGAGTTAAGTGAATTGGATAAATATGTAATATAGGGAATATATGTAATTAAAGTTTAGGTTTAGATATATATGTAATAAAATGCTAAATGATTTGGCAGGCGATATATATAAATGTCCCATAAATATAATATAATTTCCATAAAAAAAATAATTTACAAAAATACAAACAAAAAAAAAAGTTAATTACCAGAAAGACAAGCCCTAAATCTACCTTAAACTTGTTTACCGTCGTCTCTTGATGAAGTTACAGTCTCCAAACCCTTATTCACCGGCTCAATTTTCTGAGGCGCCGGAATTATAGGATACAACGGCCCTCTTCCGCCGCCGCCGTACACATCCAGCCGCCGGGAAAAAGGGGCGGAGAACGGCGGAGTAGGTATACCGGTGAATTCTTGAACCATTTGCCGGAAGTTAGCCGTATCGGTGGTGAGAACGGTGGTCGGCGGTCGCCGTGAAGCTCGTGTGCGTTTTTTAAGATTCTTGATTGATACTCCGGCGAGATTATGACCGGAATCTTGAATAACGTTTGCATTCGAACTCGCCGGAGGTTGAGAATTATTGAAGTAGACGTCGTCGTTTTGAGTTGTAGTGAAAGAGGTGAAGGGTGGGTCATAAACAAAAAGGTTTGGAGGTGTTGAGTTTGGATGTGGAAGATATGATGGGGAAGAAGGATGGAAGAAGGTGGGTTGGAGAATCGGATCCGGGTTCGGGTTTAGTATGGAAGAGATGGATTCGGTTATTGAGTCATGGTGTTGAGGAATATCCATTTGTGGGTTGATTGGAAGAGAAAAGAAAGATGGATTATGAGGGGAGGAGGATGAAGAAAAGGAAAGAATGAGAGCAAAGTGAGAGTGATTATTTAAGGAGGAAGAAAGGGGCTTTTTTATTTGTTTCTTACCCTAAAACATCTTCTCCCTTATTTGGTTAGAGTTTTTCGTTAGTTAACGCGTTTAATTTCGTTAAAAAAAAAAAAAAACCTTATGCTTCAGTCAGGAGCTGGTGACTCGTGCCCTCTTACTTGGTCTGTTAGAAAAATCCTCCCGAGTCCTGACTCGGTCAAGATGTGAAAGAGAAAGGTATTAAGGTACCATATGATGTGACGGGTCTGCCCATTTGCGATGCAGTAGACGTGACAGTGACCGATCCAAAAAAATTTACTGTTGAGATTACTTTTTTTGTCCTCTGTACTCTGTCAATATATCTTGACCTTAGAATTTTGCAGGTTGATCGTGACAAAGTTGGATCGTCAGGTTGACAGGTTGTAAAGAACTATCACACTAATCCATCATAACTCTTAAGATACTTTTTAATGGTTGTTTTCATCAAAACTAACTTCTATCGATGTTCTTGCGTTCTAAAGAGTGGGTTTTCATACACCCATTTGATAAGTATATGCTAAGGTAGTGTTGCATTGGGTTTATTGATCAAGCCAATTAAAGGTACAAGTTTGCTTTTTATCCTAAAACTTCACCTTAATCCAAGGTTGTGTAATCAACATTTTACTTTAATAAAAACATATTCAAGAACTAGAATAGAAAGTAACAAGATTGTAACATCATTAGTTGTAGTAATTATGTTGAGTAGACTAATCTTGTATTAGTTTAAGTATTCAAGTATCAATTTCAACTTTTAATCGTCAAATTCAACTAATCAAGTAAATTGTATTTAGTTTCACTAATCAAATATGCAAGAATGAAGAATATACTAACCTTAGAAATTAGAATTCGGTTGAATACTTTGAAGTTGAAGTTGAAAAGAACAAAAAATGTGCCATAAGATTTCAAGGTTCCAATTTAGTCCTCACCTTCAAATTCAAGAAAATAAATTACTTGAAAGGTTAAAACACGTTTAATAAAGGGGTTTTTACATATATCCCTCTATTAAGTCATTTTATTACATATATATTCAAGCTTAAACTTTAATTACATATATCCCCTTGCTAAATCATATATATTACATATTTGCCAATTCATTTAAAATAATTTATTAAATAACTATTATACCCTTATTACTATTTACATATTTTTTTCCCTCATAATTACCTATTTTCACATCCTCCCTTTTAAGGATGTGTTTGGCGCACTAGCTGAAAAACTAGCTGCTAGCTGATAAGCTAGCTTGTCAGCTAACAACTAGCTGATAAATTATAAGCTAGCTGATAAAAAATAACGTTTGGTAAAAACTAGCTGATAACTAGCTTAAAAATATAAAATGACATAAAAGTACATGTTATAAATGTAAATAAATATATTTATTTGTAAGTTAGGGAATGGTAAAACTGGAAATATTATAAAAGCTAGTTGAAAAGCTAGTTGAAAAGCTAGTTGAAACGCTACTCCAACTAGCTTTTCAAAAGCTAGCTTTTTGACGTTACCAAACAGGGCTTTAAAAAAAAGCTAGCTTATTAAAAAAAAGCCCCGTTTGGTAACGTCAAAAAGCTAGCTTATAAGCTAGCTTATGGCACGCCAAACACAGCCTAAGTGTCATAAACCAAACCAAACTCCAAAATAAACGAATGTTAACTTCAAGTAGCTGTTGTTAATTAAAACCAAAACATAAAACCAAATCATTCAATAATATAGAAGAAGAAAAAAAGTTAGCTACTGTACATTCACATGAAGCCATAGGAGAATAGAAGTTGAACAAAATTGTATATACGTTTAAGTGAAGTTACACTACGTTCAAACATGGATTCAAACATTAATAAAGCTACTTTACTGATTCTGTCACTGTTGCCGGTTCCCTTCGTTTCAATCGGACCACTGTCGCCCGTTGGAGAAGATAGGTCGCCGTCTAGATGTTGGAGGAGAGGAGGTCGCCGGACGGGAACAGATCGGGTAGGTAGGACGTCGTCGAGAGGTTGGATTAAAGGAGGTCGCCGGATGAGAGGAGAGGTCGTCGAACGGGAGTTGGTTGGGGAGATAGGTCGCCGTTAGAGGTTAAAGAAGATGGGTTTGTATTTGTTTTTTCTTTATCTGGAGTAGATTGCAAGTTGATTTGATTTTCTTTTTTTTATAAAATTAAATTAAAAGGGTAAATGGATAATTCATATGAATTAGTGGATATATGTAAATGTTTCTTTAATAAACATGATTACTTAAAAGAAACAGGGGCGGACCTACCCTATGGGTAGGGTTAGCCCCCGCGACCCCTGAACCGTTAACGCGAAGAAGGAAATTTTTTCGGGGTTTTACGTTTTTGTTATTTTGCGACCCCTGAAACGAATTTTTCGCGACCCCTGGAATAAATTTTATGGTTTTTACCTAAAAATATGATCAAAAGCCCTTGAAAATATGATCAAAAACCCGTTAATTACCTAAAAAAAATTAGGGGGCGCTGCCCCCAAACCCTCATTAGTCCCCGCTACCCCTCATTTTCTTTCCTAGATCCGCCACTGAAAAGAAACCTAATTTCAAACCAAGGGATTAAATGAGGATTCAATCCTTAGTTCGAAGTATGAACTCTGAAGTCTTAGTTCAAAATCTGAGTTCAAAGAAATTACTTAAAAGTTTCAAAACTTGGATTTGTTTGTTCTTGAAGCAGTCGTGCCAGTAAGCCCTATTTAAGTGTTAGTTTTAATAAATAAATAAATAATCTTTACTTGTCATATTGCACACCAGTGAACCTACCAAATCTTTCGCCCTTATACTCAAGGCTTGGATTTTATTTTCTTAGAAAAATTATCTATTATTACAATTACAAACATGAGGGTATTATTATATTATTTTAATTATTTAATATTATTTTATTCATTAAATATTATTTTATTGATCATGTAATATTATTTTAATTCAATTAATATTTACATAATATTTTATTTTGTACAATAGAAAAAAAATACTTTATTTAGTCTAATATTCTATATAATATTTTATTTATCAATTCTGTTGTCAACAACTCGGCAACCAATCAGTCTCCAACAACCAATCGACAGTCGCAACCTACTTCTACCGTTCGGTGACCTCCATCCATCAACCCCTTTCGTTTTCTGGGTTTAATTTCTGGGTTCTCGAGCTAATTTTGGTCAAGACAGAAACGAAAGCGTGGTTGTTTACGGCGGCGACGGTGGCTTCAAGCTCGCCCGACGCTGCGGTTTACATGTGGAACAATTCAGTCACAAACCCACTCGATTTCGGTGAGCTTCGTAAGAAACCCGAATTGGGTTTTGGTTTACTTTTGTATTTATGGGTTTTTACTTAGATCTTAATTTGATTCTCATGTCAAGAGATTGTATGGTGTTTACAGATTAAATTGATGTATGATAAACTGGTGATAATGGTTGAAGCTTGATGATGATTGTTTGTGTTGTTGATGATGGGTTGTCAATTTGGTGATGACGATGATGTTTGTTTGGATGGATGTGATGAATGAAGATGGTGGCTGCTGCGGTGGGAACCGCCGGACAGACAGCGGTGGACGATGACGGAGGTTCGTTGATGTTGGTGGTTTTTTTTTTTGAACGACAATGAAATAGAATTAAAACGAGGGGTTAGGAAAAGCTAACTCAACACCAAAACAATTACAATTAAAGGGTTTCTAAGCCAATTGACCCAAGACATAGAAACCTTCTTATGTTTAGTTAGAATCCAATGAAAAGAAAAATGAACAACGTTGTCGTAGATGAGAGCCGTCTTCAAGTCGTGCTTCTTGTAGATTACCTCGTTTCGATGCTTCCATAAAACCCACCACATAACAAGGACAACACTTTTAATATTGTTGACGTGAATTTGGATGAATTTAGTGTTGGATAAAGCCTCGTTGTGGTATGAGTATAATTCTAGGGTTTATATTTGTTTCCAACAATGTTGAGATCAAGATGTAATGTCTGTACAGATTGGCCGTGTAATTGTTTGATTGAAACAGAGATTGATCAGTCAACAATGGAAGTTGAAGCGACATTAAAACTAAAAACAACATTTATAAGCCTTCACGGCAACACGTGGAAGTTAAAATCTAGTATTAATAATATTCAAGACTTGGGCTTTATTTTTCTAAGGAAAATTGGAATAAAATAATCTCAACTTTTGAGGGTATTATTATATTATTTTAATTATTTAATATTATTTTATTCATTAAATATTATTTTATTGATCATGTAATATTATTTTAATTCAATTAATATTTACATAATATTTTATTTTGTACAATAGAAAAAAAATACTTTATTTAGTCTAATATTCTATATAATATTTTATTTATCAATTCTGTTGTCAACAACTCGGCAACCAATCAGTCTCCAACAACCAATCGACCGTCGCAACCTACTTCTACTGTTCGGTGACCTCCATCCATCAACCCCTTTCGTTTTCTGGGTTTAATTTCTGGGTTCTCGAGCTAATTTTGGTCAAGACAGAAACGAAAGCGTGGTTGTTTACGGCGGCGACGGTGGCTTCAAGCTCGCCCGACGCTGCGGTTTACATGTGGAACAATTCAGTCACAAACCCACTCTATTTCGGTGAGCTTCGTAAGAAACCCGAATTGGGTTTTGGTTTACTTTTGTATTTATGGGTTTTTACTTAGATCTTAATTTGATTCTCATGTCAAGAGATTGTATGGTGTTTACAGATTAAATTGATGTATGATAAACTGGTGATAATGGTTGAAGCTTGATGATGATTGTTTGTGTTGTTGATGATGGGTTGTCAATTTGGTGATGACGATGATGTTTGTTTGGATGGATGTGATGAATGAAGATGGTGGCTGCTGCGGTGGGAACCGCCGGACAGACAGCGGTGGACGATGACGGAGGTTCGTTGATGTTGGTGGTTTTTTTTTTGAACGACAATGAAATAGAATTAAAACGAGGGGTTAGGAAAAGCTAACTCAACACCAAAACAATTACAATTAAAGGGTTTCTAAGCCAATTGACCCAAGACATAGAAACCTTCTTATGTTTAGTTAGAATCCAATGAAAAGAAAAATGAACAACGTTGTCGTAGATGAGAGCCGTCTTCAAGTCGTGCTTCTTGTAGATTACCTCGTTTCGATGCTTCCATAAAACCCACCACATAACAAGGACAACACTTTTAATATTGTTGACGTGAATTTGGATGAATTTAGTGTTGGATAAAGCCTCGTTGTGGTATGAGTATAATTCTAGGGTTTATATTTGTTTCCAACAATGTTGAGATCAAGATGTAATGTCTGTACAGATTGGCCGTGTAATTGTTTGATTGAAACAGAGATTGATCAGTCAACAATGGAAGTTGAAGCGACATTAAAACTAAAAACAACATTTATAAGCCTTCACGGCAACACGTGGAAGTTAAAATCTAGTATTAATAATATTCAAGACTTGGGCTTTATTTTTCTAAGGAAAATTGGAATAAAATAATCTCAACTTTTCGATATTGGCCTACAATAATCCCACTTTTCAATATAACCCACAACAGTCCCAAGTTTTCAGTTAATTATTTAGAATGGTCCCACCGTTAAAAAAAACTAACACCTTTAGTTTTTAATCCTAGTTGGCGCTGACGTGGCGTTGACTTGGAATTTTTTTTAATATAGTAATTATCCACCTCACTTAAAAGATTAAAAGACAAGATTAAAAGAAAAGTTTAAAAGAGATCGTAAGTTTCCTGTTCCCCTAAACCCTAAATCACGTTTCGCGTTCCACAAGAAAGAAGCAGAGACATGAGATCGTAAGTTCCTGTTCCCCTAATTCGAACCCAATTCCATCCACGATTCTTGTTATTTCCTTTGTTCTATGGACTCCTTCATCTTTGTCAACCTCAATTTTGGTGGGAGATTCAAGCTGGAACCACAAACTAGCTACGTACAAGGGTGGACAATCCAAGCTAGTACGGATGGAAATTGACAAAATTTCTTTCTTCGAGTTACTGGATAACATAATGGATGTTGATAGAAGTTCATACACATCAAAGAAACAGGTATGCTTATACTAGCTTCTCTAATTCTAGCTTTGCAACCTTCATCTCCAATGCATTGCTTATACATCTTGTTTCCACATAAAAAGAATTGCATTCTGACCTCTGTGTTACGAATTATACAACCAATTAAACTTTTAAACAGAAAATTCTTAGGATTAATACCTAAAAGAACAGTTACTTACAGGCCATAATGAGCAGCAATAAAATTCATCTCCAGGACGTGTAGTTCTTGGCCCAGCGATCCTTTTCACAGCGACGATATCATGGTTGCAATACACATTGCGATCAATCCCAACTTTAAAAATTCTTGTTCTTTTACGTGAACCAGAGGTGGAAGAAAAAGAAGAACTCATTTCAGAGTTCGATTTAGGGATTTGGTTGGGAGTCAGGTTTAGGGATTTGGTTGAGAGTTCAATTTAGGGATTTGGGGAAGAAACAGCGTGATAGATTTGGGAATTAGGGTTTGAGGGATTAAAGGGAACAGGTTCGAAGATGGGAACTTACGATCTCTTTTAAACTTTTCTTTTAATCTTTTTTTTAATATTTTAAGTGAGGTGGATAATTACTATATTAAAAAAAGTTCCAAGTCAACGCTATGTCAGTGCCAACTAGGATTAAAAACTAACGGTGTTAGTTTTTTTTAACGGTGGGACCATTCTAAATAATTAACTGAAAACTTGGGACCAATGTTTTAAAAACCGGTTCAACCGGTCCGCTTCAACCGCCAACCAGTCCTCATACCGGTTTTTTAATCCCCGGTTTTTTGGACATAACCAAACCGTTTCTAACCGGGCGGTTTTCCGGTTTTTTTCCGGTTCAACCAGTCCGATTCAACCGGTTTTCTGACTATTTTTTTTTTTGAATTTTTTTTAATTTTATTGTTATTTTTTTATTATTTTTTAAAGTTTAAAACATATATTTTCTTGGGAAATACCTATTTAGTATTATTTTTGAGTGGATTATATTTGTATTTAAACTATTTTTGTTTCGGTGTACAAGTTTATTAACATTTTTATAAAAAATATATATATAAATCCCCTAATCGGTTCAACCGGCCGGTGGTCGAACTGGCCCCGGAAGGTTTTCCGGTTCAACTAAAAAATCGGTTTTTAAAACATTGCTTGGGACTGTTGTGGGTTATATTGAAAATTGGATTATTGTAGTCCAATATCAAAAAGTTGGGATGTGAAGTCAATTATAAAGTTAAATCTGTATTTTTGAAGTTCAGGGACTGGTTCGGTCATTCTGTAAACTTCAGGGGTATAAGTGTACAATCGGCTTAATATTTCGTTAAGAGGTTGTTAGTAACAGATTATTACCGTTGGTTAGGTCAGCGATATAAGCTTCCGAATTAGGGGATTTTTCTAGATCAATCTCTTGTAATTCTCTTGTAATTTCCTTTCTTGTACTCTCGTTTAAGCTTTGATTCAATAAAGTTCATTCAAGTTTGGTCGATGATTGCGTATTTGATTATCAGTTCTTCACAAGTGGTATCAGAGCTGATTACGGCTTGGGATTGAAGATCAAATCGACAAAATTGGGACGTCTCTGATTCATATCGGTGAATTGATGTCGACGAAATTCAGTATTGACAAATTCGACGGGCAAAATGACTTCAGTTTGTGGAGGATGAAGATGCGAGCCTTCTTGGTTTATCAGGGTACTGTGGAAGCATTGAAAGGGGAAAATAGCAAACCTGCTGATTGGAGCGATGGTGACTGGCAGGAAGTGCTTGATAAAGCCCACAGTTCGATTATCTTGAGTCTTGGTGACCGTGTGTTAAGAGAGGTGTCAAAGGAGAAGTCTGCAGCAGCTTTGTGGACTAAGTTGGAAAGCCTCTACATGACCAAGTCTCTATCAAATCGATTGTACCTCAAGAAAAGGCTTTATACCTTTTAAATTCATCCTGGTAAGTCACTTATTGAAGCCTGTGATGAGTTTAATAAGATAGTTCTAGATCTTGAGAATATAGAAATCAAAGTAGATGATGAGGATCAGGCTATACTTCTGTTATCTGCTTTTCCACAAAGTTATGAGAATTTTGTAGACACATTGATGTATGGTAGAGAAACTCTATCAATGGAAGAAGTATTAGCTGCCCTTAAGTCTAGAGAGTTGAAGAAAAGAACTGAGGAAGTGAAAGATGAGGGCAGTGAGGGATTGTTTGTGAGAGGTAGACCAGAGAAGATAGGGTTTAAGTCTAAAGGGAACTTTAGGTCTAAGTCTAAGAATCACAAACCCCTTAAAGTTCTTTGTATGTGGTTCAGAAAAACACTTTAAGAAAGACTGTCCTGAGTGGAGAAAAAGGAAACAAGATAAAGGGTTTAAGAAGAGTAGTCAATATGTATCTGATCAAGAGGATTCAGAAGGCTATGAGTCTGCAGATGTGTTGGTTGTTGATACTGTCAAGAACAATGAGGCATGGATATTAGACTCAGGTTGCTCATTTCATATGACCCCTAATAGGTCTTACTTTGACAATCTGAATCTTGTCGACATGGGCACAGTTAAACTAGGTGATGATAGAGAATGTAAGATAAGAGGCATAGGGCAGGTTCACTTAGAGTTGGCAAATGGGTCAAACTTTACTCTTCAGGATGTGAGATATGTCCCAAACTTAACTAGGAACCTGATTTCTCTAGGAACTTTTGAGGATAGTGGGTGTTGTGTCAATCTCAAAAATGGGAAGGCTAAGGTCATTAAGGGATCTTTTGTTCTGTTGACAGGGACTAGAGGTAGAAGCAATATATATTTGCTTGATGGTAAGGTTCAATCTAAGTTGAATGTTGTTGTAGGATCAGGTAAGAGCAATAATTCTGTGTTATGGCATAAGAGGCTTGGACATATTAGTGAAAAGGGTTTAATAGAATTATGTAAACAGGATGTGTTTGATGATCTTAGCAGTGTGAGTTTAGAATTCTGTGAACATTGTATTCTAGGTAAAGCTCACAGGGTCAAGTTCACTAGAAGTCAACATAAGTCTAGTGATAAGCTTGATTATATTCATTCAGATTTATGGGGACCTGCAAGAACACAAAGTCTAGGTGGAGCTAGTTACTTTCTGTCAATGGTGGATGACTATTCTAGAAGAGTTTGGGTTTACCCAATTAAGCACAAGAGTGATGCTTATGGCAAGTTTAAGGAATGGGTTACTATGATAGAAAACCAAACTGACAAGAAAATTAAGAAGCTTAGAACTGACAATGGATTAGAGTTTTATAATGAATTGTTTAATCAATTTTGTAGGAGCAAAGGTATAGTAAGACATCTAACTATTCCTGGTACCCCTCAACAAAATGGTCTTGTTAAGAGGACGAATAGGACTTTGCTTGATAAAGTGAGATGTATGCTATCTAGTTCAGGTCTTCCTAAGATGTTTTCGGGTGAAGCAGTTGATACTGCTGCATATTTGATTAATAGGAGCCCATCCTCAACCATAGGTGTCACACCCCCAAATTAACCACTAACGGTGTTTATACCGTTAAGGGGTGCGACCAGACCAGGACCACAACCATTAGTTACAAATACTAAACGAATCAGAGTATAATTCAAACATTCATCATAAAACAGTTTCAAAAGTTACGCAGCGGAATAAAACATCAGTAACTTAGCACTAACCACGTGCTTTACAAAATCATTGTTTAGAAATCCCAGTTTAGTTTTAAATGAAAGAAGAACATCTTCATGTGCCATGCCAACCTCCAGCGGATACTCCTCAACGATCTGCAAAAGTGAAAACCACACAAGTGTCAACCTAACGGTTGGTGAGTTCACGGTGGGCATGTCATGCATTGGCCCGGTCTCATAAGCGTATGTATCAACATATAATAAGTACTAGCTTTGCAAACTTTTCCAAGTGTTGAATTACCGAATATGCACTAGTTAAGTAAAAGTTAAAGCGGTCAACCGATATCGCGGGTAGCTAATCCGGTTTCCATGCACTAAGGAAGTTCGTACCAAAGCTGACGTAACAGAGTTCGGCATTTGCCGATGGTTTGTGCCTCCAGTTGTGTTCCTCGTGGGACCCACAACTAAAATAGGCTGATATTGTACTCCGTTCGGCCTCCAACCGGTTGGCTACACATTTGTGTACCGCGGAGCAGGGTTGTCAACCCTCAGTAGATCTACCCAACATCCCCTCGCTTCACAAATTAATGGTACTAAATTGTTGAGGACTTTTTAGTTTCAAGGCATCCTTAGAAATCATGTGATATCATTTGGTTTAGACTTTAACCTACACTAGTCATATTAAAAACGTTTATTCTGGATTTCATTTGAAATCCTAAAAAGAGTTTAAGTGTCAAAATGGTTGTTCCGGATTTCCTTTGAAATCCCAAGTGTTATCGAATTGTTGGTTGCGGATTTCATTTGAAATCCCAAGGATGGACAGTTGCAAGTGCTTCCCATAAAACACTCCAACTTCCATAACAGATATCCCATTTGGCGATACCTCAAAATGTCAGCGTTGTTTTCCGTTTAGTATGTTCGTTGTGACCCAAACGGGCTCACAATTAAAGGGTTTGTGAAACTCACCTTAGGTTGCTCAGCTACACTTGTTAATTAATCCAAGTATTGCTTAATGAAGACCTATGAACATGTTTAGGTCTTAAGTATTAGTTTTGTGTCTAATCTTTACTTAACGTCACTATGGCCCATAACATAGCACGTTGGAACTACGACTCGACATACCGACACACGACACCAATGGTTGATCATAAACAAGGGTTCACATAAATCAGAAATCAAACATGTTTCATCATAGCATAATCATGTAGGTCATAGCATAGCATTCAAGTAAGTTGCACAAGTTTGGGTTTAGGTCTGGTCACAGTTTCGCTAGCATAGATTCGCTAGGCAGTTTCGCTGTGTGCACGGGCAGCACTTTCGCTAGGCAATACCCGATGACACAGTTTCGCTAGGCTAGTTTCGCTCGAAACTGTTGGCACAGTTTCGCTAGCCTAGTTTCGCCCGAAACTGGTTTGAACTTTCGTTCAGGGAATTTCGCTCGGTAGTTTCGTTCGGACAGATCTGGTTGGTTTACCCGGCGACACTACAGTATCGCTCCATAGTGTCGCTGGATGAAGATATACATAATTTCGCTAAGCAATTTCGCCCAGAGAACAGTACAGTTTCGCTGGTCGCGAAAAACACGTAAATCAGCCTAAAAATCAATCTAACAGCTTCCATATTTCATGTAATTCATTATCTAGCATACATAGACATTTACCAACATAAATCAGTAAGCTTTAACACCTTAAACATGGGTTTTTATCATCAAATCACCAAAAATGCATTTTAAACCTAAAATGACCTAATCTAGCATAAATCTTCATTATGGTTTGAGTTTACACGTAAAGTTACTGACTTTATGATAGATCTAGCATCCCTAAGCAACATATCAGAAGATCAAGTGATTACATGAAGATTCAAGCATGCTTTATAGTAAAACACATAGAAAATGCATAAAGTATGGTTTTGGGACTCACGATTCGATCTCCAAGCTCAATGGATGATGGTTCGGGGCTGAGATCTCGATGGCTCGGTGTGATTCTCGGCTGACCAGATTTCCAGGAGAAAAGATGGAGAGTGTGTGTGTGTTTTGTGTGGAATGAGGCAAAAATGGGATCTTTAGGGTTTTATGTTATTATATATCAGGGCCTAGTTTCGCTGGCAGTTTCGCTGGCCAAGCGAAACTGGCTCTGAACTCATGCAAGTCAAACAGTTTAGCTGGCTACCGGGCGACACTACAGTTTCGCCCGGTAGTTTCGCTGGAAACCAAAAGTGACCAATTTACACAATTAATTCAGTAAACACGTTGCACATAATTTCACATAGTGGCAATAAAATAAGTAAACACATATGGACGGGTTCGGTGATCAACCAAAGGTCGTGGACGTATTCGGCCTAGTTAAGCATTAGTTACTAAGTTAACACTTATAATGTAACTAACGGAGTTTGTCTAACGGAAGTAAACCTTGAAATTCTCGTATGTCACATCATCCCCTTGTAATTGGAATTTTCGTCCCGAAAATTATTCTTGCGTCGTAGCGTTCGCAGCCTCGGCTGTCGTCGTTGCTATATTTGCTGGGGAAAGAAAGCAAAAGTTTTAGGGTCGTCACATCCTCCTCCTGTTACAGGAATTTTGGTCCCCAAAATTAAATCATACCTTGAGTTTCTGTGGACGTTTGCTCGAACAAGTGAGGATACTTTTTCTTCATTTGATCCTCTCGTTCCCAAGTATATTCAGGTCCACGCTTTGAGTTCCATCGAACCTTGACGATTGGAATCTTGCTACGTTTTAGGGCTTTCTCCTCGCGTCCCATGATTTCTACTGGTTGCCTAATGAATCTCAAATGTTCATCAATTTCCAATTCCTCCAAAGGAATTATTTCAGTGTCTTCAGCCAGACATTTCTTTAGGTTAGAAACATGAAACACATTGTGAACTCCATCGAGTTCAGCAGGGAGTTGTAATCGGTAGGCCACTGGGCCTACTTCCCCAATGATTTCAAAAGGACCAATATAGCGAGGATTCAACTTTCCACGCTTTCCGAAGCGTATCACACCTTTCCAGGGAGATACCTTCAATAGTACCATGTCGCCTACTTCGAACTTCAAAGGTTACGGCGTTTGTCGGCATAGCTCTTTTGTCTGTCACGTGTTGCGGCTATCCGCTTTCTGATTTGAATAATTCGTTCCGTTGTATCATGAATGATTTCCGGTCCGGTGAGTCCCTTCTCACCTGTTTCGGCCCAACACACGGGCGATCTACATTTTCTGCCATAAAGCGCTTCAAAAGGTGCTGCACCGATACTTGTATGATAACTGTTGTTGTAGGAGAACTCCACCAACGGAAGGTGAGCCTCCCAATCCTTACCGAAGTCGAGAACGCAAGCTCGGAGCATGTCTTCCAAAGTCTGAATAGTTCTTTCCGTCTGACCGTCGGTCTGCGGGTGATAGGCTGTACTCATATTCAGTCTGGTTCCCAGCGCTTCTTGCATAGATTGCCACAAGCGGGAAGTAAATCGAGGATCTCTATCGGAGATAATAGTCTTAGGCACTCCATGACGTGCCACAATTCGGTCAATGTACAGCCTTGTCAACTTATCCATATTGTCATTTTCCTTCATCGGGATAAAATGTGCAGATTTGGTTAATCGATCAATGATAACCCAAATCGCATCTGGTCGATTCGATCGATGAGGTAATCCCGTTACAAAGTCCATTGAGATATCCTCCCATTTCCATTCTGGGATCTTTGGTTGCTGTAATAGCCCAGAAGGCTTTTGGTATTCAATCTTCACTCTTGAGCATGTTAAGCACTTAGCCACAAATCGCGCAATGTCGGCTTTCATATTCGGCCACCAATACAAGCTCTTCAAATCTTGGTACATTTTATCCGATCCAGGGTGCACCGAATACCTTGACTTGTGAGCCTCGTCCATCACGAGTTCACGGAGATTTCCCAGTAAAGGAACCCAAATTCTGTCATTGTAATACCTGAGTCCGTCAGTCTTAACCTCAGAGTTACCATCTACACCACGCAGTGCTTCAGCTGCGAAGTTTTCTTCTTTTAGGGCTTCTTGTTGGGCATCGCGGATCCGATCCGGCAATCCCGTGTGAATGGTAAGTTGCAGCGCTCGTACTCGTCGAGGCTTTTCGTACTCCCTTCGACTTAATGCATCAGCCACAACATTGGCTCTTCCCGGGTGATATTTGATTGCTAAGTCATAATCATTCAGTAGCTCGACCCACCGTCGTTGTCGCATGTTGAGATCCTTCTGATCAAAGATGTGCTGTAAGCTTTTGTGGTCGGTAAATATTGTGCACTTTGTTCCGTAGAGGTAATGTCTCCAAATCTTGAGTGCATGAACAACAGCTCCCAATTCCAAATCATGCGTTGTATAATTCTTCTCAGTGTCCTTCAGTTGCCTGGACCCATAGGCAATCACTTTATCCCGTTGCATCAACACGCAACCGAGTCCTTGGATGGATGCATCACAGTAGACTACAAAGTCGTCAACCCCATCGGGCAACGCGAGAATCGGAGCTGAACATAACATATCCTTAAGAGTTTTAAACGCGTGTTCCTCTTTTTCACCCCATCTGTATTGCACTCCTTTGTGCGTTAAAGCTGTTAAGGGTTGGGCTATCTGCGAGAAACCCTTGATGAATCTTCGGTAATATCCGGCAAGTCCCAAAAATTGTCGGATTTCGGTCGGCGCTCTTGGAGTAGACCAATTCTTGATGGCTTCCACTTTAGCTGGGTCGACATGAATTCCATTCTGATCAACAATGTGTCCAAGGAACTGGACTTCGCGAATCCAAAAATCGCATTTCGAAAACTTAGCATAAAGCTGTTCCTTGCGGAGTAAATCCAAGATAAGTCGTAGATGTCTCTCGTGCTCTTCTTTTGTCTTGGAATAGATTAGAATATCGTCAATGAAAACTATCACAAACTTATCGAGGTATGGCTTGCACACTCGATTCATCAGATCCATAAATACAGCAGTCGCATTAGTTAGCCCAAACGGCATAACCAAAAACTCGTAATGGCCATAGCGAGTTCTGAAAGCAGTCTTGGGGACATCTTCATCTCGAACACGAAGTTGGTGATATCCAGACCGTAGATCAATCTTTGAGAAGTAGCTCGAACCTTGTAGCTGGTCGAAGAGATCGTCGATTCGAGGAAGTGGATACCGATTCTTGATCGTAACCTTGTTAAGCTCTCGATAGTCTATACACATTCGGAACGTTCCATCCTTCTTCTTAACAAACAATACCGGTGCTCCCCATGGAGACGAACTTGGACGAATAAATCCTTTGTCGAGTAACTCTTGAAGTTGTGAAGAGAGTTCGTTGAGTTCGCTTACCGCCAAACGGTAAGGTGCGCGTGCAATCGGAGCGGCTCCAGGAGCTAAATCGATTCCAAACTCGACTTGTCGAAATGGAGGCAAACCAGGCAGATCTTCAGGAAATACATCTTGGAAGTCGCGGACTATCGGGTAGTCGTCGATTCTACGCTTGGGAAGTGTCGTGTCAGTGACGTTTGCAAGGATCGCGATGTGACCTTTACGAAGGCACTTTTGAGCCTTGAGAAACGAAATAATACCGGTTACTGTTCCACCTTTCTCACCTTGAACTGTTAACACTTCACCATTTTTGAGTGGGATACGAACCACTTTTTCTTGACATAAGATTTCGGCTCGGTTTTCAGATAACCAGTCCATTCCTACTATGACATCAAAACTACCAATCGGGAAAGGCATAAGATCGATTCCTAACGTATGGCCAGCTAGTTCTAACTTACAGTCCTTTACTATTTGAGTCGTATCATGAAGTTTACCATTTGCTAGCTCTACCACATACTTAGCATCTAAGGCAATTGGTTTAGCGTTAATTAACTTAGCAAATTTAGTGGATATAAAGCTTTTCTCAGCACCTGAATCAAACAATACAGTAGCAAAGAAACCATTCAATATAAATTTACCATTAATCACGTTGGTGTCGTTGCGAGCTTCCCCTTGACCCATGACGAAGGCACGACCTCTACCATTCCCACCATTTCCGTTCCCACCATTACCATTTCCGTTGCCCTGGTTTCCACCGTTGCCATTGTTACCATTCCCTTGCCTGCGCAATTGCGCGCAATCTTTCCTCATGTGGCCTTGCGCGCCACATTCATAACAGCCACGGGCTCCACCATTGTTGTTGTTCTGATTGTTCCCTTGCCCGTTGCGGTTGTTTCCGTTTCCCCTGTTGTTGTTATTGCCACCTTGGTTCTGACCGTTGCTGTTCAACTTTTGCAAGTTGGTCCAGCAGTTGTTGGCTTCATGCCCCAGTTTACCACACCTTCCACATTCCAGGACCTTGCTACACATGCCATTGTGATGTTTCCCGCACTTGTTGCAATACGGGGCTTTACCCTTGTAGTTTCCATTCCCACCTTGGCGATTGTTACTCCCACTGTTGCTGCCATTGTTGAAATTGGACCTTGTGTTGTCAGATCGCTTGTTCTGATATTGGGAGTTAGAGGATCTCCCAGATTGATTCCCGACAGTTTGATTGTTCACAGAAGTTGCTGGAGCTTCTTCTTCAGCCTTACGCTTGCCACTTAAGGCAGTCTTCTCAGAGGCCTTTGCGGGTAGAGTACCCCTCTCAATCTCCTGATCAGTTAACTTATGAGCCAGGCGGATGGCTTGCTGTACAGTTGTTGGATTGCTGGCTGTCACCAAGCTCTTGATTTGGGGTGCGAGACCCTCCAGATAACGCTCAATGCGCTTCAATTCAGCATCAACCATTGTCGGACATAGCACCGCGTACTCGTGGTAACGCGCAGTGTATTCCTCAATTTCAGATCCAGACATCTTGGAGTTCAGAAATTCTCCCTCCAGTTTCTTGACTTGATCCCGAGGGCAGTACTCCTCCATTATCAGTTCCTTGAATGCTTCCCATTCCATGTCATTCGCTGCATTTACCCCGACCATTTGAATTTCGGCGTTCCACCAGGAGAGAGCAGCTCCTTCGAAGGTACCAGTCGCAAATTTCACCTTGTTCTCAGCCGGGCAGTTGCACATAGAGAAGACCTTCTCAGACTTCTCGATCCACCTAAGGAGTCCCACCGCTCCTTCCTCGCCGGAAAATGTTAGTGGCTTGCAGTCCATGAAGGACTTAAACGTGCAGTGATGGTGGTTTCCTGATACAATAAATAGTTCGGGTTTTAAGTTTAAACAGGTCAAAATACAATTATTTTGTGCCTTAACCGGCATAATATTTACCCTGGGCGGCGTACGCAGCTTGGACGGCTGCCACAGCGGCTTGCACGTGCTCGTTAATCATAGCTTGTAGTTGTGCAGACGTCATGTTAATGTTGCTCCTCCCGTGTCCTCTTCCAGACATCTTGCTGGACAGTTTAAAGTAGCCAGTGTTCAGTCACAGTTATACTTTATACATATCCCATAATATGTATATTAACCATTTTCCCGTTATCCCACTATTAGTCCAGAAAAAAATTTCGTGTAAAATCGAGGCGTCGTCGGAGAACGTCGTGAGTCGTAAGTAGCTATCGTCGAAAGTCGGCTTTCCCATAAAAGTCACCGTCGGCGTAGTCTTCGTAGTAGAAATCAGGACGTAGCGTGTAGCATCATTTCGTTGTCGCTTTCCCCCGAATAGTGTGCGTATTAGTGTTCGCGTTTCGTATTCGTGTGTGAAAATTTTCCTAAGGTTTTCCGTTAGACTACCTAGACACGGTATATATATATATTTATATAGATATATATACATATGAAGTATTTACTTACACAGCAGAGCGAGTATCCCAGGTTGGCACGTAAAAATTTTGTTTTGGGAATTTGTTGGTTCGTTTGTAACTAAGGTTTCAAGTTGCAGTTTCCAAATCGTTTTTCAAAATGATTCCAGTTCTCTGCAACTTATGGCTCTGATACCAATCTGTCACACCCCCAAATTAACCACTAACGGTGTTTATACCGTTAAGGGGTGCGACCAGACCAGGACCACAACCATTAGTTACAAATACTAAACGAATCAGAGTATAATTCAAACATTCATCATAAAACAGTTTCAAAAGTTACGCAGCGGAATAAAACATCAGTAACTTAGCACTAACCACGTGCTTTACAAAATCATTGTTTAGAAATCCCAGTTTAGTTTTAAATGAAAGAAGAACATCTTCATGTGCCATGCCAACCTCCAGCGGATACTCCTCAACGATCTGCAAAAGTGAAAACCACACAAGTGTCAACCTAACGGTTGGTGAGTTCACGGTGGGCATGTCATGCATTGGCCCGGTCTCATAAGCGTATGTATCAACATATAATAAGTATTAGCTTTGCAAACTTTTCCAAGTGTTGAATTACCGAATATGCACTAGTTAAGTAAAAGTTAAAGCGGTCAACCGATATCGCGGGTAGCTAATCCGGTTTCCATGCACTAAGGAAGTTCGTACCAAAGCTGACGTAACAGAGTTCGGCATTTGCCGATGGTTTGTGCCTCCAGTTGTGTTCCTCGTGGGACCCACAACTAAAATAGGCTGATATTGTACTCCCTTCGGCCTCCAACCGGTTGGCTACACATTTGTGTACCGCGGAGCAGGGTTGTCAACCCTCAGTAGATCTACCCAACATCCCCTCGCTTCACAAATTAATGGTACTAAATTGTTGAGGACTTTTTAGTTTCAAGGCATCCTTAGAAATCATGTGATATCATTTGGTTTAGACTTTAACCTACACTAGTCATATTAAAAACGTTTATTCTGGATTTCATTTGAAATCCTAAAAAGAGTTTAAGTGTCAAAATGGTTGTTCCGGATTTCCTTTGAAATCCCAAGTGTTATCGAATTGTTGGTTGCGGATTTCATTCAAAATCCCAAGGCGATACCTCAAAATGTCAGCGTTGTTTTCCGTTTAGTATGTTCGTTATGACCCAAACGGGCTCACAATTAAAGGGTTTGTGAAACTCACCTTATGTTGCTCAGCTACACTTGTTAATTAATCCAAGTATTGCTTAATGAAGACCTATGAACATGTTTAGGTCTTAAGTATTAGTTTTATGTCTAATCTTTACTTAACGTCACTATGGCCCATAACATAGCACGTTGGAACTACGACTCGACATACCGACACACGACACCAATGGTTGATCATAAACAAGGGTTCACATAAATCAGAAATCAAACATGTTTCATCATAGCATAATCATGTAGGTCATAGCATAGCATTCAAGTAAGTTGCACAAGTTTGGGTTTAGGTCTGGTCACAGTTTCGCTAGCATAGATTCGCTAGGCAGTTTCGCTGTGTGCACGGGCAGCACTTTCGCTAGGCAATACCCGATGACACAGTTTCGCTAGGCTAGTTTCGCTCGAAACTGTTGACACAGTTTCGCTAGCCTAGTTTCGCCCGAAACTGGTTTGAACTTTCGTTCAGGGAATTTCGCTCGGTAGTTTCGTTCGGACAGATCTGGTTGGTTTACCCGGCGACACTACAGTTTCGCTCCATAGTGTCGCTGGATGAAGATATACATAATTTCGCTAAGCAATTTCGCCCAGAGAACAGTACAGTTTCGCTGGTCGCGAAAAACACGTAAATCAGCCTAAAAATCAATCTAACAGCTTCCATATTTCATGTAATTCATTATCTAGCATACATAGACATTTACCAACATAAATCAGTAAGCTTTAACACCTTAAACATGGATTTTTATCATCAAATCACCAAAAATGCATTTTAAACCTAAAATGACCTAATCTAGCATAAATCTTCATTATGGTTTGAGTTTACACGTAAAGTTACTGACTTTATGATAGATCTAGCATCCCTAAGCAACATATCAGAAGATCAAGTGATTACATGAAGATTCAAGCATGCTTTATAGTAAAACACATAGAAAATGCATAAAGTATGGTTTTGGGACTCACGATTCGATCTCCAAGCTCAATGGATGATGGTTCGGGGCTGAGATCTCGATGGCTCGGTGTGATTCTCGGCTGACCAGATTTCCAGGAGAAAAGATGGAGAGTGTGTGTGTGTTTTGTGTGGAATGAGGCAAAAATGGGATCTCTAGGGTTTTATGTTATTATATATCAGGGCCTAGTTTCGCTGGCAGTTTCGCTGGCCAAGCGAAACTGGCTCTGAACTCATGCAAGTCAAACAGTTTAGCTGGCTACCGGGCGACACTACAGTTTCGCCCGGTAGTTTCGCTGGAAACCAAAAGTGACCAATTTACACAATTAATTCAGTAAACACGTTGCACATAATTTCACATAGTGGCAATAAAATAAGTAAACACATATGGACAGGTTCGGTGATCAACCAAAGGTCGTGGACGTATTCGGCCTAGTTAAGCATTAGTTACTAAGTTAACACTTATAATGTAACTAACGGAGTTTGTCTAATGGAAGTAAACCTTGAAATTCTCGGATGTCACATCATCCCCTTGTAATTGGAATTTTCGTCCCGAAAATTATTCTTGCGTCGTAGCGTTCGCAGCCTCGGCTGTCGTCGTTGCTATATTTGCTGGGGAAAGAAAGCAAAAGTTTTAGGGTCGTCACAATAGGAATGAAAAGTCCAATGGAAGTTTGGAGTGGACAGAAGCCTGCATATAAGGATCTTAAAGTTTTTGGTTCTCTAGCTTATGCCCATGTTAAGCAAGGGAAATTAGATAATAGAGCTGTCAAATGTGTTTTCTTGGGATATCCTTTAGGAGTTAAAGGATATAAGTTTTGGAGACTAGATGGTGATAGGCAAAAGGTGATCATTAGTAGAGATGTAACCTGGAAAGAAGATGTCATGTACAAAGACTTAATAGGTAAATCTGAGGAGAAAGAAGTGCAGGATTCTAATAGTATTAGTGATGTTCTTTAGGAGTTAAAGGATATAAGTTTTGGAGACTAGATGGTGATAGGCAAAAGGTGATCATTAGTAAAGATGTAACCTGGAAAGAAGATGTCATGTACAAAGACTTCATAGGTAAATCTCAGGAGAAAGAAGTGCAGGATTCTAATAGTATTAGTGATGTTCTGAGTGAGGTGGAGTTGCTTAAGGAGAAGAATAAACCTCAAGAAGAAATAACTCAGAATATTGAGCACTTTAGTGATCATGAACAGGTTGAACAAACTTTAGTTTCGCCAGGTTCTAGTTGTCAAATTAATACACCAGATTTAGGTAACACTAGTAGTAGTGGGAATAGCTATCAGCTGGCTAGAGATAGGTCTAGACGAACCATATTCAAGCCTGTGAGATATAGATCTGAAGAAGACATTTCTGCATTTGCATTTGCTGCTGCAGAAATGGAATGTGTTCATGAACCTTTGTCATTTAAGGATGCCTTAGATTCTGAAGACAAAGAGGAATGGATGAAGGCTATGTTAGAGGAGTTTGAGTCTCTTAAGGTAAACAAAACTTGGGTTCTTGTCAAGAAGCCAGCTGATGCAAAGGTGATAGCATGCAAATGGTTGTATAAGTTGAAAGAGGGTGTAAATGGAGGTAAGCCTAGGTACAAAGCTAGACTTGTGGCTAAGGGATATACTCAAAAGGCAGGGATAGATTATCAAGAGGTATTCTCTCCTGTTGTTAAGCACACATCAATTAGGATTATGTTGAATTTGGTTGCTATACAGGACTTAGAGTTAGTGCGGTTAGATGTTAAAACTGCATTTTTGCATGGAAATTTAGAAGAGGACATATATATATATCAACCTAAGGGATTTGTTGAGTTAGGTAAGGAGGAATATGTATGCAAATTGTAGAGGTCCTTGTATGGTTTAAAACAGAGTCCTAGGCAGTGGTATAGAAGGTTCAATGATTATATCATTAGTTTAGGATTTGTCAGAAGTGAATATGATGCCTGTGTGTACTTTTGGGAGTGTAGCTCAGGGAGTAGGGTCTATCTTCTTCTGTATGTGGATGATATGTTGATTGCAGGAAAGGATTTAAGTGTAATCAAAGATATAATTAGCATGCTAAGTCAAGAATTTGACATGAAAGAGTTAGGAGATGCTAAGAAGATCATAGGAATGGAGATAGAGAGAAATAGGACTGATAGAACTTTAAAGTTGTCACAGGGTTCATATATAAGGAAGATTCTGAAGTCTTATGGTATGGAGGGTTGTAAGCCTGTTAGAACCTCATTTGCTACTCATTTTAAATTGTCATCTAAAGACAGTCCAAAGACTGAAGCAGAGTTGCAAGAGATGGATAGAGTACCTTATGCACAAGTTGTTGGGAGTCTGATGTTTCTTATGGTATGCACAAGGCCAGACATCAGCTTTGGAGTAAGTGTTGTGAGCAGGTTTTTATCAAACCCAGGAAAGGCACATTGGCAGGCTGTGAAATGGGTTTTGAGGTACTTGGCTGGTACACAAACTGCAGGTATTTGGTTTGGTAGAACCAGTGATAAATCAGAGAATATACTAGGATTTGTAGATTCTGATTTTGCAAAAGATTTGGACAAGTATAGGTTTGTCACTGGCTATGTTTTCTTGTTATTTGGAAGTATAGTTAGTTGGAAAGCAACTCTGCAGTGTGTGGTTGCATTGTCTAGCACAGAGGCTGAGTACATGGCTTTGACTGAGGCTGTGAAAGAGGCATTGTGGTTATCTAGGTTCATTGCAGAGCTGGGAATAGAAGTTGCTGATACTTGTATCAAGTGTGATAACCAGGGTGCTATTGCTCTCTCAAAGAACGGGGTATTCCATGAGAGAACAAAGCACATCAATGTGAGATATCACTTTATAAGGGAAGTGATAGATTCTGGTGAAGTGCTAGTAGAGTATGTGAACACAAATCAGAACTGGGCTGATGTGTTTACAAAAGCATTGCCAGGTTCAAAATTTATTAACTGTGTGAAGTCTATTGGAATTGGCTGAAATGCTAGTTAGCTAAGTTTGAGTGGGTGTGTATGATAACATGAATGTACATCATGGTATTCAAGGCCCTTGGTCCGCTGTTATCAGATGATATTGAAGTGTTGTTGTACTCATCGTATGGCTCACTTAGTAGCATTTAACTTTCTACTTGAAGGTGGAGAATTGTGAAGTCAATTATAAAGTTAAATCTGTATTTTTGAAGTTCAGGGACTGGTTCTGTCATTCTGTAAACTTCAGGGGTATAAGTGTACAATCGGCTTAATATTTCGTTAAGAGGTTGTTAGTAACAGATTATTACCGTTGGTTAGGTCAGCGATATAAGCTTCCGAATTAGGGGTTTTTTTCTAGATCAATCTCTTGTAATTCTCTTGTAATTTCCTTTCTTGTACTCTCGTTTAAGCTTTGATTCAATAAAGTTCATTCAAGTTTGGTCGATGATTGCGTATTTGATTATCAGTTCTTCACATGGGATTATTTTATTCCAATTTTCCTTTTTCTAAAGAAATATTAATAACACAGTGTCGTAATATTTTCAAATAGTTTTAATATTTAGACAAATACATGGTCTTTTTTTATGTAAAATTGTAAGTTTCATTCTTTATGTTTAAAAAGCGTGTTTATCATTATTTTTGTAAGCATTATTTGTTTCGGATAAACGTGAATAGGCTCACAATGTGTGAGCATACCTCCATCGTTTTAGGTTAGTGACAACCATTTATGCGGGAGGTCATCACAAGGTTCTCTACTATGTTGACTAAAATTAAGAAGTCAAACTCATGTTTTTCTTAAAACCTAGCTTTTTTTGGTAAATTTTTTTACAAATTCTAATGACCAAAGCATCAATGGATGCTATTGACCTCTCCTACTTTTGTTATTGTGTTGGGCCAGTCAAATTCTTACACGTCATATATATTTGTATATTATTTTTTCTATTACTTACAATAGTCTTAAATGATCATTACACGTCTTTAGTTATTTTTTAACGGCAATCTAGTTCAGCGGTATATCGGGACTGGTTAGTTAGTCTGGACCTACCCACTGCCCCTGAGTTCGAACCTTGTAGCGAGGGAAGCTATTAGTGCCCCCATTGGCACCGTAAACCCTCCCTTGTGACTCGGGATCAATCACAAAGTTCAATCCTTCAGTACATGTCTTTAGTGACTTTAATGTTTTTTATATTTACATGACGATTACAGATGGTCGAAGGATGAACATGCCTAATGTCGAGCCTAGAGGGGACTTCGAAATGAATTTCGGATCTCAATAACCAGCTACTCATATTGTTCCCCGATCAGTATTTTAAACGAGTTGTTTTTTAAAAAGCTAGACGCCTTGTATTTTTCATGGCAAATTTCTGGTCAAAGGTTGATATTCTATTGAATCATAAAATCTAAATCCCCAATTGCAAGTTATGTCGAACAATCTTTTGGTTGGTAGTTGGGAAATGGGTTCATTTGATCTTTGTGGTGAGGTGGGTCACTGGGTCTAGTAGTTGATCTTACAATGTTTTTATATATATTAAACCGTTTTCTTTGATCTGATTTACATATTACATCATAAACTTTAAACTACTTATTAAAAAGTATGTTTTTATATATATTAAACCGTTTTAATGTTATCTTACGACAATTTGTTATTTTCTTTGATCCGGCTTATAATTTTGTCTCTTAACAAAAGTGAAATTATATTACAAATTGCAAACTTAAATGTTTATGTAAAATATCTAGGAATAATGCTAAATTCAAAGACAGTGGTGACGTTGAGCATGTACGAAGGTGTGACAGAACAGGGCCATCATTTTAAAGGGCCTATATTTCTTAAAATTATATATATTTAAAAATAAATACTAGATATTTTTTTTAACTTAATGACACAAAATATCTCTTAAAAACAAGTTAGACACAATTTTTAATTTTTTTATAAACTCTTACTTACAATCAGCTATATCACAGGAAAGGTTTAACCAATAGAGAATTATAACTATCGAGAACGAAATATTAGAGGATATGAACTATAAAGACTTGATCAATCAAATTTCTTATTAAAAATGCTAAAAGATTTACATTATTTATCAGTTAACTACTTAGAGTGTCATTCTTAAACTATTATTTTCTTATGTTTATAGTTATAACTTAAATTTTTTCCTTATTTAAAAACTTTTTTTATTTGCAATTTTTTGTTTCAAATGGGGCCCATATTTATATCTTGAACAGGGCCTCTAAATACTAAGTTCCAGCCCTGTTCATGGATATAGAAAAAATTAATTAAGATGAGAGAACGTGAACAATGTTCATGGAGGTACTCCGCGTAACAGCTGTTTTCCGGCTGAACTAGCGCTTCCGGACCAACCTTCCGCTTGAACATCAACCGAAACTACTATTGCAGTTGAACCCAGTTCCACCCAGACCACACAAGTCCGCTTGAACTACCTTCCGGCTAAACTGGTTCCGCTTGAACCTGTTCTTCCGATTCAACTAGCCACTTCGCGACGATGCGAGCGTGCGAAGTGCAAAGTGCGTCATCAAAATGCCACATTGTGCCTCTTACGCCCACGCCACGCGCACGCGAATACGAGTGCGAGTTAGGAGTGTTTCGCACCCCTTAGGGTCCAAGGGATGTGTCCTACTAGAGAAAACAAAAGTTGGTAAGGTTCCCACATTATAAACCATTTTTGGTTTCATTCTTCAACCAATGTGGGATGAGTTCCATGCCATACTTGGCATTTTTCTCTCTTATTTTCGTAGTTTTCACTGCTGCTAGACCTTAACTTTGAGCTTCGATACCTCATTCATACGAGCTCTGTTTTGAACGTGGTTTGGTGCGTTGGAAAGCCCTCACAACGTACAATACAAACCCATAGTATACATAGGCAACAACCTATGTTATCTGTATTTTATTTTAGTCCAAAGTTGGTAAAAAACTCATTTTCACACTTAGTGAAAAAACACATTTTACACTAGTTTTTCTCCCAAAATTCCAACATGATGCTCCCTTTGACTCTTGAAATCTATGGGTTTTGTTATCTAGATGGCGTCGACAACTCTAGAATCTTTTAAGGACACAATACAAAGGTTAGCTCTCTTTGATTATTTCTCTAGCTGAGACACATAAAAGCTGAAAAAAAAGTTTTATTGTTGCTGATAAGATTGCAGAGTTGTCTAGAAGGTAATCTATTATTCACAAAGTTGATCTTTATTGTTTTCGAAGAGTACATTTGTTTCCAGAAATTTGTTGTGTTCTTTTGTTTTAGAAGTTTATAATTTTTATAGTGAAATGAACATAATGCAGATTAGGGTAGGTGCTATATGTAGAGTTTTACAGTGGGTATTCGGGTTGTCCGTTTTAATTTGTTTGCCGACTAAATAACGGGTTAATTAATCAGAATTAATTACGCAGCGGAAATTAGTTTTACAACGCGAATTTAGTAAAACCGTAGACATGATCTGATAACCGTGTACGTGTAAATACAGAAAATTAAATAATCAAATATCTAAGCGAGTTAGATATACCTTGGCGGAGTCCGAACAACCGTTCGGGACATCGGGGTTCGACGATGTGACACCCGAGAATTTCAAGGTTAACTTCCGTTAGACAAACCCGTTAGTTACATTATAAGTAGCTAATGCATAACTAGGCCGAATACGTCCACGACCTTTGGTTGATCACCGAACCCGTCCATATGTGTTATGTGTTCATCATTGATTGTCCTTATGTGCAATGTGATTTAAATACATGACTTATTATTGTGAATAGCATGATTAATTGTAAATACTTGATTATGTGAAAATTGCCTGAATTTGGTAGTCAGCGAAACTACCGAGCGAAATTACAGATTCGCCCGGTAGCAGGCTAGACTGACCAATGTGTCCGAGATCAGAGCCAGTTTCGCCGGCCAGCGAAACTGCCAGCGAAACTAGCCCCTGATATAAATAAACTTAATAAACCCTAGTAGCCTCATTTGCTCAAACCACACACCAACACACACACACTCTTTTCTCCTGGAGATTCTGGTCAGCCGAGATTCACACCGAGTTGTCGAGATCTCAGCCTCAAACCATCACCTACCAAGCTAGGAGATCGAACCGTGAGTCTCAAAAACCCCCATTATGTGTTTAATAGGTGTTTTTCTTAAAAAGCATGACCAAACCCTCATGATATTGCTTGATCTTCTGTATATATGCTTTAGGATGCTAGATCTGTAATAAAGTTGATAACTTTACGTGTGAAATCCATCCATATTAGAGATTTGTGCAAATTAGTTCATTTTAGGGTTTTGAACCTATTTTAGAGATTTGTTGATCAAAATGCATGTTAAACTTGTTAAAGTTGCTTGATTTATGTTGGTAAATGCCTAGGGATGCTAGATAATGAATTGCATGTATGATCAGAAGCTGTTAGGTTGATTTTTAGGCAAATCCGTATGTTTTTCGCGACCAGCGAAACTGTTGTTCTCTGGGCGAAACTAAGTAGCGAAATTATATCTCCTTCCAGCGACACTGACCAGCGAAACTATAGTGTCGCCGGGTAACCTGACCAGACCAGCTCGGGCGAAATTACCGAGCGAAATACCTGAACGAAAGTTCAAACCAGTTTCCCTGCGAAACTAGGCTAGCGAAACTGCGTCAGCAGTTTTGGGCGAAACTAGCCTAGCGAAACTGTGTCACCGGGCATTGCCTAGCGAAAGTGCTGCCCGTGCACCTAGCGAAACTGCCTAGCGAAACTATGCTAGCGAAACTAAGACCTGATCTAAAAACCAAACTTGTGAAATTTGCTTAAGTGTTATGCCATGACTTGCATGATTATGCCATGATGATACATGTCTGATTTCTGTACTATGTGAACCCCTGTTTATGATCAACCATCGGTGTCGTGTGTCGATATGTCGAGTCATAGTTGCAACGTGCTATGTTATGGACCATAGTGACGTTAAGTAAAGATTAGACACGAAACTAATACTTAAGACCTAAACGTGTTCTAGGTCTTCGTTAAGCAAACATACTTGGATACTTAGCAAGTGTAGCAGTGCAACCCAAGGTGAGTGTCACTAACCTGTTTACCGTGAGCCTGTTTGGGCCACACCGATTAACTTAACGAAAACAATGCTGAACTAAACTCGAGAGTGCTAGGCACCTCACTGATAAACTTGAGAACTCGGGATGCTCGGCACCCACCTGATAAACTGAAGTGTTTTATGGGAACACTTGCGAACTATAAACAAACTGATTTTCTGAAACAAAACTGAAAACGTTTTAATATGGCTAGTGTAGGTTAAAGTCTGAACCACATGATATCACATGTTTTCTAAGGATGCCTTATAACTTAAAAGTCCTCACAAAATTGTGCCATTAATTGTAAAGCGAGGGGATGTTGGGTAGATCTACTGGAGTTTGACAAACTCCGCCCCGTGGCACGGGGAGTGCACGGAGGAACAATATCAGCCTATTTGACCGTAATCCCGGGGAGGACACGGGGGAGGCAAAAACCGCGATGACTATGTCCGCACCGTACGGGATGGCTCGGCCCCCACAAAATAAGTCAGCTTTGGTACAAACTTCCTTAGAGCATGGAACGACGGATTAGCTACCCGCGATATCGGTTGAGTCCTTTAACTTTACGGAACTAGTACATACCCGATGACGCGGTCACGGACAAACCATTTATAAACTAAGAATTAATTTCGAGCATTGCTTTTTCACAAATAAATAACTTGTAAGTACATCTTGACACGATTTATGATTACGAGACCGGGCCAATGCATGACAAGCCCACTGTGAACTCACCAACCGTTAGGTTGACACTTGCGTGGTTTAAACTTTTGCAGATCGCTAAGGAGTATCCGGAGCGGGTTGGCATGGCACGTGAAGACCTTTATTTAATTGAACTATTTTGGGAATTTAAAACAACATTTATGTAAAGCACGTGGTTAGTGCTAAAGACAATTAATTTTCCGCTGCGTATGTAATTCAAGACTTTATTTATAACTCGTGTTTGAACTAACACTGATTCGTTTAGTATTTGTAACTATGGTTGTGGATCCTGGTCTAGTCGCACCCCTTAACGGTATAAACTCCGTTAGTGGTATTTTTGGGGGTGTGACAGACGAACTGGCACTATGGTAAACGGTAACCCCCGACTCGAACCGGCGAGTCAAATTTTCAACCGACTGTGAAGACTAGGCCTCTGCCACCACGGGCGCGTTCATCTCATGAACCAGCGGTGGTGGCGATAACGAAACCATGCCATGAATCATAGCATTCCAATCAAAGGCTTCCGTCGTGCATGATGACGAAACTGATGTTACTTCCGTCGGACACGCGTGGAGGCGGCGGAGCAAGTGGCGCAACGGCGGCGGCATAAAGTGGCACCGGCCACTTGGAGCTTTCACCGGATTGGACGGTGGCGGCACGCGAGGGCTCAAACATAGGCCTCGGTAGCGCGGGTAAAATGAGAACCACATCACGCTGGTCCACGCCAAAAACGTCGGCGGCGACGGTGGCGACGACTCTCTCTTCGGCGGCGACGGCTCTCTCATCCGCAGCGAAGGCTTGTGCAGATCTTCATGACGTGAAGATGACGTAGGTCATAGTTGTCCTCCAATCAAAATTTTTCACATAATTTCTTTTTTTTTTACTTTTTTTTGTTTAAGCTAATAAAAAATAACACCACATCATATAACATAACCACACCTCCTACTAAAAGCACACAAAAAAACCACACCACACTATATAGGATATACCTAATATCTTAAAAATCAGGATGTTTAAGCGTCAAGCTATTTAAACAGTGCACAATATGCATTCACTTTTCTAGTGTCGTCATTTTAGACTTTTTATTAGGGTTGTTCAAAAATTTAGTGGCTCGCTCGAAGCTTGTTCGAAAAAAACTTAAAATTAGCTCGCTCGAAATCAGCTCGCTTATAAACGAGCCGAGACGGCTCGACTCGGTTTCTAAACGAGTCGAGCCCGAGCAAAGGTCAGCTCGGCTCATGGCTCGCTCGTTAGTTAGCTAGCTGGCTCGCTCGCTTGGCTCTTTTAAATTTAAGCTCAAATGTTATTATAAATACATATAATATAACCTAAAAATTATGACTTTATTATTTATAATATAATTTTTAAGTTAATTATTAAGTTTCCTATATTATTGTACTTAAAAAAATATTATACTAAAATAAGATATAAAACTGATATAATACTTTTTAGTAAAATATATTTATTTTTATTAAAAAATAAATAAAGAAACATAGAATTTTAAAATTTCCATTACGAGTATGTCAGTTTTACTCACGTTATATATCAATATGTGTAAATAATATAAATTTTAAAAAATAAACTAGACGGCTCAAGGATCCAGCTCGGCTCGACTCAATTTTTAACGAGCCAAACTCGAGCTCAATATTTTAGGTTGTTAAAATAAACGAGCTGGCTCGGCTCGACTCGGTTTCTAAACAAACCGAGCCCGAGCTCACCCTGACTTGACTCAACTTGGCTCATTTACAGCCCTACTTTTTATATATTTTTTTATCATATTATGCATTGTGCAACACTAAGCAAACTTTATATAATAACAACTCACCCTTACCAAATACAAGACGCCAAATATTACATTAAAACAATCTTTCACATTACAAAAATTTACTAGGAAAACATACCAAACAATCTGGCCAATAAAAAAACAAGCCAAATTTACTTTCTACAAATAGTCACCCCTGCAATTTGCCAAAAACTCCACTGCAGAAACGACCCCACATGTCAAATTACAAATATACGCTACAGCTACTTGTACCACCTGCAACACAATATGTACCAAACACCCACCCTAGATACAATCCCAATCGATCTCACACGACGGCCACTTTTCCGGCGAGAAGTTTTCCAAATCACCCCACATGCTCTCCTCCGCCGGAAACGTCACCGGCGACGAGCCGGAAGAACCGGAAACGCCGTCACTATCGGAGCTTTCCACCGCCGCCGTCTTCTTTTCTTTCGCCGGCGACCGCCGCCGCGACTTAATTCCGTCGATGCTCTTCCCGTCGGCCAAGATCTGACAAATCTCGTTTAATTTGGCGTCGACGGAGGAGTGAAGTGGCTTGTACGCGCCGCCGCCGGAGTGGGACCAGTTGTGACGTAACTGAGGGAAATTGAGCCGCGCGTGTTCGCCACGCAGCTTGTACGCCGCGTTATCGTAAGCCAGCGCGGCTTCTTCAGCCGCGTCGAAAGTGCCCAGCCAGAGCCGGGTACGGTTCCTGGGTAAACGGATCTCCGCGACCCATTTTCCCCAGTGTCTTTGCCTCACACCCCTATAAAGTTTCGCGGGTTTCGGATGTGACCCGGGTTGTTTCATGCAAACGGGTTTCGGACCCAAGTGGGTGAAATGGTTCTCGGTGGGGGTTATTTGGGTACCCGGGTACGACCCGAATTGCTGTTGGGTTGTTGTAGATTGATAAGGTGAAAATGACGTGGAAGGGTATGGATAAGAAGTAGAAGGGGGAGAGAAAGAGAGGGTATTTTGGTAATCTACTGAAGAAGCACTTTTTATAAAAGGTTGAAGTGCCTCCATGAGCTCAACGCCGGCCACCGACGGTTGTCGGAATCCGACGGAGTTCCAGAAATCTACCGTTGCTGACGTCATTTTAAGTTTTAAAATCTTTAAATTAAGTAAAAGAAAAAGAAAATAGGAAATTAAGGTTTTTTAAATAATTAAAACCTTTTTCCCTGAAGAAATAAATCTTGGAGGGACGAAAATAAGCCCTGATCAAGATTTTTTTTTAAAAAGAAAGAAAAAAAAAGCCCAAAAAAAAATATAAAATAAAAAAAATTCTCTGTTCTGAAAACAGCTGGTAGAAAAAGTTCCAAATCAAGTTTGCTTTTTACGTTTCGTTGATAAAACCTTTAAAATCCCAGAAAAAGCCAAATTAAATTCGAAAACATTTCATAATCAGATGATTTACAGAAAGGGAAACAAAGAAGCGGGGAGTTAAAGGGGGATGAAAGAAAAGGGAAGAAAATTATTACCAAGAAATCTTGTGAGCCTCACCTTTGGAGATTGAATGTGAATTAGTTGATGAGTGATTGTGGGGTTATTATAGGGATTTGGATTACGTGGAGTCTACTTGTTAACTTGAGTTAAGCTTGCTTTTTGTTAACCGTGGTTAGGTTACTTTTGTGGGGTTATAGGTAACTGCGGTTACTAGGTTCATCTCCTTTTTGCGGTGATGATGTATTGTATAGGTAAGAGATAGCAATAAGAAGAAGACATGTGTGGTGTTGGAGATAAGTCAACGGGAATTAACCAAATAAAAAAAAGAAAATTAAATTTAAATAATCTTAACCATTGATTGTTAACTCGGAATTAACCAAAGGCATCTAATGAGATAGATATATCTTTGTCTTTCAATGTGGAGGTCAAGGGTTCAAATTTCACCAGACATAAAAAATGAATTATAAATTAAATAGAGGTGGGTCAGAGGTTTTACCACAGTGGGCCTTAAGGCAGTGGGTTTCCTCTGAGATGGATGTGCAACATAGAGGGTCTTGGTTACTCGCACGGCATATGGCCGCAGCGTGTTGTGGATAGCATCGTTTTCCAGGATGAGACCCCTGAGCAACTGAGTGTTTGTCGTTCAAAAAATAATAATCTAATGGAGTTGGTTGGGGCTTTGGCTTCGGTTTCTAGGGACTCAACTTCAAACCTCACTAATGACATTATTTATTCTATGGTACCCTCAAAGCTCTTTGGACTTGGGAAACTTTTAGCGACCCAGGTTCGAATCTTTGGGGAGGGGGCTTTTACCGGTGGCTGCTCGCAGGTCGGGTTTCCCCCCGAACTAGGGCAAGGAGTTGCCATGTCATCTGAGTTGTCATGTCATCAGGAGCACGTCAGCTGCAACGTCATCAGGCCACGTCAACTACCACATCATCAAAATTGCCACGTCATGAATATTAACAGTGGTTAAAAAAGTTAAGGGTAGAATTATTACAAAAAATAAATCAATAGTTGGGATTGGCAGTAACAATAGGTATAATAGTTGGGATTATTTTCGGCCAATGGTCAATATTTGAGATTATTTAAATACAATTTTCCAAAAATCAACGAAATTAGAGATGAAAGGTCTTGGGCCAGGGGGTTTTCTCACCTATGATGAGTTTCCTCCTGATAGGGAATGAAGATAATCGGGTGGGTAGTTAATATACCTGTCAGTGATCTAAATTTACCGTTAAAAAACTCAACGAAATCATCCAATTACAAGTTAATACAACATCAATCTTTTCGATCTAATAAATATATTTTATTATTTTTATAGTTAAAAAAGTTGTAAAAAAATTTTGTATTAACCATTTAACCTTAAAAAGTCCGTATACAAAATTTTCATACAAACTATTTTAAACATTCAATACGCTGCTATTGGCTTTTATGATGAGCTACTCGAGTCATGACCCATGAAGTACACCACGTGCTTTACGCGTGGTCCCTGGTTTAGATGGCCCCTATTCAAGAAGACACTTATTACCACGCGCTAAGGGTGAATTACACCAACTCATTATAAACGGGACTTGAACTCTTAATGTAAAAAAAAAAAATTACCACTTTATATCCTAATGATTTTATCATTAGACTCAATACTCACCCTCTATCTCTTTTCTTAAAGATGATAGGTAAACTATAAATTTTTTACTTTTTATTTGAACCGCGAAAAATCCCTTTACTACTAAACAAAAAAGTAAGATGACAAAATAAAATTACACCACTTCTTTCTAAAGATTTCAGATTTGATCTATTTTTAACCTTGAAAAGTTAGAACTTTCATCTCCTTAAGATGTAATGATGTAGGTGATGAGTGATCGATGGTTTCCTTCCTCATTTCGCTTACACCATAGATTAATATAATTTATTTTTTGTTATTAGTTTTTTTACAACCGAGTATTTTGTTTTCTATTCTTAAAGGATGAAGTACGTAATTTTCACCATTTTGCTTGTTGTTATTTTTCTTATTGGAAAAATGGATTTTAATAATCCTACCTATTCTTGTTTGACGGATAATAATCCCAAGTAATTTTTTTGGCCAAAAACGGTCTTTCCTTTACACCCTATTATTTTCAATAATCTTTCTGTTAAAAAACTAACACCGTTAGTGTGAAGGACTAATAATGTTATTATGTAAACTTGTTTTATTTAAATAAACTTACAGGGTAAATAATGTAATTGACCTAAACTTACATTATTTACCCTGTAAGTTTATTTAAGTAAAATAAGTTTAGATAATAACATTATTAGTCCTTCACACTAACGGTGTTAGTTTTTTAACGGAAAATATTATTAAAAATAACAGGGTGTAAAGGAAAGACCGTTTTTGGCCAAAAAAATACTTGGGATTATTATCCGTCAAACAAGAATAGGTAGGATTATTAAAATCCATTTTTCCTTTCTTATTCTTTTATTTATTTTATTTTTTATATCCTTTTTCTATTTTTATTTAATAAACTTATATTACATGTTATTAATTAGTTAGGTCTTAGTTTTTTTTCTTATAAAATCTAGTTTGGTTTATAGTTTGGTCTATTCACCTCAATATGCAACATTTCTATGAATTCATCTCTAACTCCTCGTCTTATAAAATACACAATGGCGGAAGAAAGTTCACGTATGATGTGTGTGAAAATATATACGGGTTAGTAACCAGTTTTGATGTGAAATTGTCAATTAATTGAGAAGAATCTCTTATCCTTTGCTAGAATTCACCCAGAGCATTATCTCATAGTATGTTTACATCTTTGATCAGGGTTTGTCATTACTTAGTCGTGTTTAAAAGCTTCTAGGTTAACTAACTACCAAGACCCAATTTCTTTATAGTTGTAGGACCGTTTAGGATTGTCCATCTCCTAAATCCTTCAAAAAGTTGTGAGTCAGATAGCCTTTGACTAGGGAACTTGACATTCAGGCACTTCAAACAATCACATTTTCTGCACTTCACAGTGGTCGGCTACAACCCTTAGGGCCTATTTATAACCATAATCGTGAAACCTACCATAGGATAAGAATACCTTGTCTTAAACACCTAATCCACAATAGAGACATAGTCATAAGCATGGTCATTACATGAGGCAAACTGAACAAGTGGAGTCGAGCATGAGTGATCCGCTTCTATGTTCAAGGTCGACTCCTCGATTGCCGTGAGACCGTACCCTCCAGAAACCGGTTGGAATCCGTAAACCCTCGCCTCCTGTCAGGTTTGAACTCGGGATAAAAGCCATGATTCGTCCCTTCACCCAGATATCCATAAAAATGTCCCAAATGAGAAACGAACATGCGACATCCACAAAGAAAGGGCAAGACTCTTACCACCGAACTAAATTGAGAGGACCTTCTATTTACTACTCTATCTCAAGTCATTTACAATTGCTTTTATTTACTTACACTCAAAAACAACTTTTCAAAAACTAAAACAACAACTACGACGAAAAAAACTAAGAACGACTGTTCTGAATAAATCTATGTCCATGGATCGACAACTCGGTATTTATCAATATTGTTCTACACTCGATATAATGCGTAAAAGTAGATTAGTGGGTTATGTGTTTGCTGTTTAAAAAGTTAAGATAGATTAAAAAACAAGTATAGTTTATATTTAAATTAAAAAAATTACGGTAACGGTTGCGTAAAGAGAATTTTTGGGATCTCAACCCAACCACAGTTAAGAAATAAGTCAGCCATAGTTTATTTCAACTTAACCATAGTTAAGAAAAAGGAACCACGTTGATGGCACGTGAACATCACAAGCCAATCCACATGGAACGGATGGATATTCGTATACCCCAAGGGCCAAAGCCATAGTGGATCGCTTTACTTAAAATTTTGTAATTTTGTGCTTTGATGTCGCAAGAATTTCAGATTTATATATTCCTTTTGTTATATATTATACAGGAGAAAGAATAAAATGAAAATCTTTTTAAATTTAAAAAACAGTCAAAATCAAATTAAAAAGTTCATTTTTTCTTTCGATTTTTTTTATGGCGACTCTCTAAGTTAAAAAAATCATTTTATGTAAAAAAGTAAAAAAAAAACGCCTAATAATTTTTCTTAAAAAAATATTTCATAACCGATGTTACATATATAACAGGGTAATGTTACATATATAACAGAGGTAATTTATATATGTAAAATGAGGTCAAGTCAGATTTCAGAATTTTTTTAAAAACAAAACCTACTCGGCGTTTTTTTTTTGTTTTTTTCACCACTGGGCTTGTATTTGCATAGAATCACTAAAAGAAATTTGAAGAAAAAAATCATTTTAGGGACGTTTTAGCTTGGTTTTCAAGGTTTTCCAAACTCGGAGATGTTTTTAATTATATCCCTCCCCTATATACCCCATATAATACAATATACATCTTATATTAATTAGTCCGAATTACTTATGGACTGTTTGGTATGAGGTAATGGAGTGAGCGATGAAATGGAATGGGCTAGGGAATGGAATGGTCAAGGGAATGAAATGGATCATTAACATTCCATCGTCCTGTTTGGTTACCATGTGAGAATGAAATAAATCATTGCTTCGTATTGTTTGATGGTTAGTAAAAGCAAAGTAATCGAATATAATTTACTAATATTAGCATTTAAAATTAATATATTTGTTTTATATTTATATTTTGCAATGTTTTAATTTTTAGTTTTTTATTAAATTATTTAATTTATATTTTTTATTTTATTTTTTTATTCTTTATTTTCTAATTTAATTTTATCTTTATTTTTTTGTTTTTGTTTTTAGTTATTGTTTAATTTTTATTTTGTTTTTATTTTATTATTGTTTTTTATTTTTTATATTTTTATTTTTATATTTTTATATATATATATTTTTACTTTTTATTTTTTCTATAAAATTTTAAAAAGAGATCTAATTGGAAAAAAAAATCATTCCATTCATTGAAGGAATCGAAAAAAAACACTCCTCCACCATGGAATGAAAATCTTAAAAAATGGAAGCAATCGCATTCCAATGTGCTACCAGACATAGACATGTCATTTTCCGATGTAATGACTCATTTCATTTCACTCTCCATTCCTTCATAACAAACGCTACCTTATATCTTTCTTTCTGGGTAAAAATACGTCGTTTTTATATTTACAATGACACAACTTTTCTTGTTACTTTCGAATTACGACTTGTATTTTATTGATGTCTCGACTTTTGAAAACACTCCAAACTAGTCACATAATGGTCACACTTATACACATTTTTTGAACTTTTTTTCGCCGTCCTCTTTGGGTTGGTTAAGTATAACCAGTATGTAACCGGTTTAGAGTTTTATTCAAATCTATCATCTTTAATGTGTTTGCTCTAAAAAAACAAAAGAAGTCACGTGGTCCTTTGGTTGGGTGTCACATGACATACAATATTTTTTTTATCTTATTTTATGTTTCATTTGTTGTAGTTTTACACTTTTACACCATCGCATTTACGTATCAGTTTTTTTTAGTTTCGCTTTAAGAATGTAATTGTATTGTATACTGGTGTCATTCTTACCTTAATACACATGTAGTAAAATCTAATGATAAATGAAACCCACTGCATCGCGCAAGTCACATTCTCGTTTAGGCTATGTGTAGTGGGAGTTATAACTTATAACTCTCATAACACCCCATCACACCCTAAAGCCCACTACATAGGGGCGCTATGTTTACACAAAATGGGGTGGACGTTACCTACATCACGCCTTCCCCTTTGATGTTTTTTTTTCTATTGCTTCTTCACTTCATATAACCCCTCATCCTCATAACCCTCACTACACCCCTTACCTCATAACACTCATTACACATAGCCTTAATACATATATTATACCCCACTATAACGATTAAGCACATTGGCCTTTTACATATATATTAAAAAATCATTTTTTTTCTTAAATATATTTATGGTTCTAAAGTTGAAAAAGGAAAAAGTGCTTAACGAAACACCTTTGCCGCCAAATCAGAGAGAAGTAATGAGAAGTGAATGAGGTTTGAATTTAGAGAGAGAAAGTGTTTATTAACTCTGGTAAAGATACAAGTGAATTAGAGAAAGATACAAAAAAGTCCCTAAACTAGATCCAATCTTGAGTATTTATAGGCTCTCGATCGCATCCTTCCGTCCCTTAGCTCGAATCTTGTCCCAGATCCTCGCCTTGCATACACCTGTAAAACCATTATCACTTGCTCAAGGACTTAGATGCGCGATGGTCGGATGTGGACACACATCCGACAATCTCATCTATTCATCAAGTCCCCAAGTCTATTAAGTATAATGCTTAGGATTAATAGACTTAACGTTCTAAAAAAGATGAAATTTGAAAATTTTTAGATCTTATCTTTTACTTTTGACGGTTCATCTTCGCACATCCGACATCGTGCTATACACGCTTGCACAGTACAACCATTTCATACTTTATGTCACATCTAGTTAATTTTGAAGAACTTCCCCTATAAAAGCGCTTACCCAATTCTCATAACTTCTTTTTACCTTTAAATTCACTCCGCCTTAACTCCCCTCATTTACCCCAAAAAATTTCTGACTTCGTCATCTTCGCCATCACCAGGTTAGTTCTTCCCTCTTTTTTTTTACAACATACCTTTCTTCCTTCCATCTTTCCTTTTCTATCTTGCACTATGTCATCATCATCCAAATCATCCAACCCAGAACCATCCTCTAGAGCCAACGATTCTGAACTAGTTCAAAATGTTGATTCTTCAAAACCCACACCTGTCACACCCCGAGAAATGACTGTATGTGGGCATGTGACTGATTTGGCATCATGGTCATGGTTATGAATGATGACGTCTAATGAACATTTAATTTAACCATTTGTCTTTTGAAAATATAAGTTTCAAACATTTATTTAAACATCTAAAACCGTGGCAGCGGAAATAAAGTAGTGGTTACATGATAAGTTTTCCAAAAGACAAATTCATGAGATTTATAAACATAACTACCCTAAGGCGTAATGCGTCTAAATCTCCAAAATGAAATGCATGAACACACAGCAGGCAGACCATGATATGACAAGCAGGATCAGAACAGAAAAACATGGAGTTGCAGTCTTTAATCACCTGAGAATTCAAGAATAAAAAGAGTCAACAGAATTGTTGGTGAGTTTCACAGGTTTAATGACACTGAACTGTTTGAAAATATGTTTGAAAATGTTTGGCTTGTCTTGATATTAGTTTGTTGACACTGTTGTTGTAAAGATCAAGCATGAACCTTGAATTCAAAACTAACTGTTTACCCACTCCTGATGTTCTTCCCCAAGAACACTGAATGACAAGAATAACAAATGTACCCCTTGACTATAACCATGGAGTCATGACTGGAGCGACCAAGTCAGAGTAGGGTCGTCAACCCAAATAGATCTATTCACAAGCTATCGTTTCGAATGAACTAATTGAATCCAATTAATAGTGGGACTTAGGCATATAACATGAATCAACATGAATACACAGATTGGGGAAATGAAAAGAACATGCAATCAGTACGTCCTACAGTTATCATAATATCAGACAAAATGAAATTTGAAAGGCATTCATTGAATTCTCCCCCAAGATTGGAAAACAAAAATGAAAAAGGGGCCGTGAAGACTCACGTGTTTGAAGGTGGATGACATATATGTTTGGTTGAACTTAGCCTAGCAAACGTCTACAAAGTAATGTTATGACGTATTAGGGTTTGGCTATCTTGAGTTAGTGAAAACGTCACTCAATGTTCAAGGTTAAGTCTCGACTGGTTATTACCCGATGACGGTGATGGAAATCCTAGGACTTATTTATTGTCTAATAAATAGTATTGAAGTTGATGGAATTTATTATTTATTTGAATAAATAAATAATGATTACATTTTCACGTTTGAAAAATAAATATTGAATAATATGGATTATTTTTCATTAAACGTTAGGAAAAATCGTATTATTTAATTCACTAAATATTTGTAAGGTTTTGGGCTTTTCGATTTTAATAAATATAATCTTTCTTTAGTATGAAGAAATGTTTCCAAAATATACGAAGTTACATTTTGGTAAAACTAAGTGTAGGTTCGTCCGGCAGTTAACCGGTTTCGCCGGTTTGACTGTTATGACTTTATTATGACGCTTTAGGTTTTCCTAACACTTAGGATTTGTTAGTAGACTTGTTTTAATGTGTTTTAGGGTTTTGAGTTGCCAAATTAATTAGTGAAAGTTTAACTTGTAAAATCCGACATTTTTGAGTAACCGAAAGTTACAGTTTTTGTCCGGTTTGTTTATAACACATGTTTTCCAGGTTTGAGCTTTATAAATCATTTTTATATGTCAAAATAGGCATGTTTCATGTTTTGGACTAGGCCCAATTCCCATTCGAAAAATAAGTTATAATTTTTATCGAAATGTCGTAGTTACGATATTTAACCGTTTTGTTTCCAAGTGTTTAACTTCTCGAATTATTTAGTATGTTCAGAAAACATCTTTGGCATCCCTAATAATACACTACAAGTCCTAAGTCATCACAACTTGTCAAAAGTCTTAAACTTAATTTTCATAAAATAAATGGTATTTTTGTCATAAAAATTCCATGTTTTTATTTCTTTGAAGTTTCGTGTCTAAATCCTTGGTGAACACTTTTATGACTCAAAATCACCCTTTAGTAAACTTTGGTTTTGGTTTGAAGTCAAAATACAAGTGTTTTGAAGATTTGGAAAAATATACATTTTTCTATATAACAGCAGTTTTATGACACGCAGAATATGTGTGTCATCTCTGTTCAGTGTTCTTGTTTCATATAGTTCACAGATGACAGCAGATTTATGACACGCAGAAAGTGTGTCATCTCTGCCCAGTTTCATAAACTTATATTTTTCATGAAGTTTCGATTTTTGACACTTTGTATGCCCATTTCACACCAAGTTAAATGTTCCAAATTATTTTTAACATACAAGAACTAGTATTTGTCCAATTTTGGTCATTTAAAGTTAGGGGTGTGCAAAAAACCGGAAAAACCGAACCGAAACCGGAAAAACCGAAAAAACCGAACCGAAAAAACCGAACCGAAAAAACCGAAACCGAAAGTTACGGTTCGGTTTCGGTTATTTGTTTTTCAAAAACCGAAAAAACCGAACCGAACCGAACTTATATATAATTATATAAAGTATTAATTTAATGGCGTGAAAGACTGTATAAGTAAATTGTAACTGAGAATAGAAATTAAAACTTCTTTAGGATAGTTGGTAGCGCCCTCCTCCTAGGGCCAAGAGGTCTAGAGTTCGACACCTCCTGTGTACGTAATTTTTTTAGCATACCTCCTTTTCTTTAACACTGAGTTTGTTCCTACCCCATATTGATTCTCACACATAATTTAAAGCTCCTCCTTCCTCTCTATGAAATATCCATTTAATTTTCTTTTGTCCTGTTGACAAAAATCTAATTTTTTTTTTTTTGATACCTGCATACTAGTAATGTGCATTTTGCCAGCCTTTATTTCCATAGATATCATTCATTCATTTGTAACATGAAGATCCACCAAGACTACAGTCCACCTCAGGTCACTCTTGCCCCTAGTCTTCAATCATTAAAAACCTTTCATGTAGTAACCTAATTGATGAGAAGATTTTTGTAGGTTCTTTTTTATTTTGAACTAAAACGATTAATCAATAAAAACACAAACTGAACTGAAACAATTAATCATAACTTTCACATGGAAATTGGATGATCATGACAGACATGTGGCTACGATTAAATCTAGGTTATTAATAATGTTAAGCTCTACACATGGAAATCAAAATATATGAACATCAAGAAAATATTGATATGCAAGGTATTAATTAGTTCTCAAAGTATATAAGCAACAATCCCACATGGAAGGTTTAAGAAAAAAATGCTTGAGAATCCCACAATAAAACACATCCCACATTGCTTAGTTGAAAAAAATACCTTAGGTTCTTGCCTTGTAAAAATGTGTCTCAAGTCATTAATCTTAAATTGATTTGTTAAGTTACTTTTAGCTTAACTGCAAGCGTAGTTTGTTAATTTACACGTTCGATTTTTAAATTTAGATCAAATGTTAACAAGTTTCAAACTTTTGGTTTTTTTTTTTGGGAAAATTTGATTTTCGGTTTTAAACCGAAAACCGAACCGAACCGAGACTAAAAACCGAAAAACCGAAATCGCTAAAAACCGAAACCGTTCGGTTTTCAAAATAAAAAACCGAAAATTTCGGTTTCGGTTTCGGTTTCGGTTTCGGATCGGTAATGACGTTAATGGGTTGTTGAACTAGCTTCCAAGTTTAGCTCCAAACCCAACCTTGATCTTGATTTTGAAAGGAAATGGTGATGAAAGATCAAGAGTTTGTCATGGATTTTTGACAAGAAAAACAAAAGATTAGTTTGTTGTTCTTGAAGGATTTGAAGAAATAATGAAAGAAAAATGATAGAATGGGAGTTGTTGATGGTTTACCTTGATCAAAGAAGGGATTATAAGCTAGAATAATTGGTGGTTGATGGTGGAATAGTGGTGGTGGTGGCGGTTTTGAAAGTGAGCCGAGAGACAGATGAGAGAAAGAGAGAAAAGTGTGTTTTGTTCTTGAATGAGTTATGTGAGAAATGAGAGAGTTAAGTGTTTAAAAAAAGGATGGTTAGGTGGTGGTGTGTGGTTTCGGTTCTATGTGAACCGAAAATGGAGATGGGTTGGTTGGTTCCTAGCCGAAAACAAGAAGGAAAGGAGAAGATGGAACCAAAGTCTTGAGCTCTCTTGTACTTGTGTGTTTGGAACTTGAAACATAGGAGTATGGTGAGGGTGTGTATAGGCCGGCCAAGGGATGGGACAAGAGAGGAGGTTAGGGTGGCTCAAGGGGACAAGCATGTGGGTGTTGTAAGTGGTTATAAGTATTAACCAAGGGTCCTTGGTTTTGTAGTGTACTTGTCCAACAACTTGGTTTAGTATCTAGATAGCAAAGGAACCTAAACATGTGCTCATAGTTCTTGTGATTAACCAAATAGTTAGGAGTTGTTAGGGATTTGGTTAGCTTGTACATGGGCCGGTTTTAAAAAAAAAAAGAAAAGAGAATGATGGTGGGAGGGATCGAACTCGGGATAGAAAGAGAGGAAGAGAGTTGGGCCGGTGGCCCAAACCGAAAGAAAAGAAGAAGAATGGGCCGAGCATCGGCTGGGCCGTCGGGCTGAAGAAGAAACGGGCCGGGCTGGGGGGTTGGGCCGGTAGGCGGGCCGAAGGAAAGAAAGAAAAAGAGATTGGGCCGTAGGCCCATTGGGCTTTCTCGGCCGAACCGGGTCTCGAGTCCAATGAGACTTTGTTTGGGCGAAAACGATATCCGGAATGAAAAATGGATTTTCGACGTGAAACGAGTGATCGTAACAATACGAATATTGTTTATCGCGGACGTTTACGGATAATTGGAATGTCACTTTTCATGATTTGGTGTTTATGTTGTTGTGCACTAGTGATGTATTTCGAATTTAAATTTAAAAGTTTGTTCGACGTGAGCGGGTTACGTTTAAAAGTATAACGAAATTTGTTTGACGACATTAGATAGTTTGAAGGAAAATAAATGGTTTGAAGTTGAATAAGTTTTAGAATTAAAACCAAATTATGGTTTGACTTAGAGTGGTCGTTTGAATAAGTGACGTGTTTGAAGTACGTTTGTCATAACGTAAAAGTTTAGAAAATATAAAATAGTCATTTTATATTTTGATTTCATAAAACAATGTTTATGAATTTCTTATTATTAAAATTCCATCGTAAATTGTTACGGAGCTTTAATTGATTTCCATTACGGGTAATTGTTGTCGGACCTAGATTGTCTATGTTCGCACGTAAAGTCATCTAATTTAACAAATTAGCCTAATGCACATAGAATTACAGTTAATTGCACGTAATTAATATATTAAAGTATACCTGGAAAGTACGAGTTGTCACAACACCGAACCCTGAAAACCCTAAAATCGAGAAAATCCCTACAAAGCATAACCGAAGTATATCATTTTGTTCGATTTCTCAAGAAGACCTTGATGCATTCGTCGAAGATTTTCAGATTCCTTTGAATCTTAACCCTACCTTACCTGCCGTCAAGAAAAAAGAAGTATACCGCATAGCCTTATTAAACCATGTCTAATTATGACGTTTTGGATCCTGGTGCTGAAATACGACGCCAAACACCACCCCTTAGACTCGTTTTCTTCATTCGTGGCGACTCCAACAACGAGCATTTAGAACTTAGAGTAATAATTTTACATAATTTTTTTTTAGAACAAATAATGAGAATATTCTTTTGGATCAACTAATCTAAAATAATTGACATTATTGCCTCACCATTTCTTAAGTGATAAGATCAACGTCAACGTTTTGACATTTTGTTTCATTTTCATGTGATGTATAAGTAAATTAATTAATTTCAATAATCTTCCTATACTAATAAAGAAAGATCTTTGTGAGGATAGACATACCACGTGTCTTTTGTTTTAGACTGCCACGTGTACTGTAATTGAGGGTGAATGTTAACCTCTTCTTCATCCGGTTGACGCCTCCTCCGTACCCTAAAGCCTTTAAGGGTTCTCTGCCGACCGGTTGAGTTCAGTAAATGCACCCGTCGCCTCTGATACACAACCGTTGAATATCCTCCATAACCCAAGAAACTGCTCAATAATCAGTGATTAAAGTCGATCTCTAAGCAAGAACATGGAACTTCAACCGCCGTCTTCCGTTGGGACCTTAATCGATGACAATTTATGAGAACGGTTCTTCATTGCAGCTTTTATAGAGGCTTCGTAGCTTCATTCTTAGCGTCTTTCTTCCTCTGCGGGCTCAATTTCATAACCTGCTTAGTCTCCTATAAGGTCAGCTTACAACTAATTGCATCCTATTTCTTTACTTGATTTCATATTTCAATTTATATGTAGTGATTGGTGTTGTCTCTGCGATTTCATATCTCAATTTCAATGTAGTGATCGGTATCTATTTTAGTTCTTCATTACGGAATGTCAAACCAGATTGAAAATGTTAAACCCTAATCTATTCTAATTCATTACTCTGATCCATCCCAATGTAGATCTTCCGATGTTGGTTTGTAATTAAAAATTGAAACCCTAATTTCTCATAGATTTTCTTCCCCCTTCCTATTCTTTGATTTATTATAAACTGGTTGGGTCACTTAAATCTTTCATGTTGGTTTATGGAGAGTTTTTTTTGTTTTAATTGTTTCATTTGTAGGACTGAAAAAGGTTTTCAAATGTTTATTGATCTTTGATGTATGCAATTTCCTCTCTTTTTGGAACTGCATATATGGGGCTTCATGAAATTGAGCACTTAGGAAAAATAAATGTGCTGAGTTCAGGTATAAATGTAGACTAATGTCATCGGTAAAACCAGTAGAAAAAACAAAATTTTACTTCCAGGCTTGATATATATTGATGCAAAGATTGATACTAAATTAAGTGGACAAATGGACTTTTTTGCAAGTTCTATTTCTTGTGGGATTTGTATAGTCAGAGGCATGAAGGAAAAAAAACAGATTTGTACATTCCTTACATGTTGAAAGCTTGATTTGCAAATCTTCAAGTAGGATACAAAGTCACACGTCATCTCTCTGTATTGAATCTACACCCATGCGTTCAGACAAACAGCCCCATTTTCATGCAGGGCTACTTAGAAGCTCCTAACATTACCCATTGTTTTGTAGGTAACTGAACCAATAGTGTTCCTGTTGAATTTAATCCTTTACTGGGCAAGAAGTTTGCATTTCGATTGACATTACCTCATACAATTTTAAGCGGGTCAGTCCAATTTATGGGGTCGCTAAGCTCACCTCAAACGTTGAGCCTTATTCGGAGTTGGATAATAGACTTAGCCTACTTGAGGTGAGTATTTCAGGTTCTTGCTTGAGCTAATAATTCTAAAGTAGTCATTGTTTGATTATATATAATTCACTTCACCATTGTTAAACTTTTTGATCTAACACTATTACTTTAGATGAGGTTTTCACATGATCTGTATATTTAAAGAGGCTGCAAACTTATAAACATTAAACAAAGTAATATATATGAGGCTGCAAATGCTTTCTTTTATTTGAATTTCATGATTGTTATCTCATGTGTCACTGTCTTTCTTACATTTTTTTAACACAAGATTTTGTTTAAGCTTATTCCGATTTTGCTCAAACAAAATTATGTTCAGTCACTTTTCTCAAAAGTAAACAAATACGCAAGTTAATTTTTTACAGCTCATTTCTTTCCCTCACTATATATTTCACAACTCGTGTTAATGCACCAGGCCCTGTGGGAATTGTTAGATTTATTATTGTCCAAACAACAGCTATTCTTAATCGGGCAAATAAATATATATATATATATTTTATACAAAAATATTGTATGTGCACACACCAATTCATTTTAGGATATTCTTGTGGCAAAAATGATTTTGTATGTCATCCAAGACCTCCTCTATATATGATTTACATCATTTTTTTAAAAATAGCTTCAATGTTGTAGGCTAGAAATGTCTAGACATAATATTTATATTGCTGACATGGTTTCTTAACTCATCTTCCTATGGGTCGTCTAACTTTAGCAATTCTACCCCGTCTCCACGGTTGAAGGTATTGTCAAACCAACTTTGAATCCCAAGGACAAGATGCCTATGGTCGAGCCTTCACACCACAATTTAAAACGTAACCTATCGAATGCGTACGATACTGCTGAGGCACCGTCTGTACCTCATGAGGAGCCAACTTGGTTACAAAACTGGCCAACACCACCGATGAAGCTCAAGGCATGAAGCCAATCTAAAACTCGCGCTCCTAAAAATAATTTACACGTTTGAAAGTTAAAAAGTCAAACTCTATTGCTACAGTTTGCATGTTCTTGTGTGGTTAACTTTATTTCATGTGCTTTAATGGTTATTTTTGGGTGCTCCTTATTGTAGTCTCAAACACAAATATTTGAATCATTCAAAGTGGTTATTTATTTTGGGAAATGCATGTTTCTTTTTACTAATTTCATATCATGTACAAATATTGGAAATCGCACTTTCATTTCAAGACTCAGCTTAACGCCTTCAGATACAAAAATACCATTCAAATTTTAAAGAAGACAATCCCCTTTGCAGTATCCTTTGTCATGACCGTGAATATGAGTCAAGGGCAATCCTTCTTCAAAAGTTAGCATGTATCTAAAGCATCCGGTGTTCTCGCATGGACAATTATATGTAGCACTATCAAGAGTTACAATAGGAATGGCCTTAAACTTTTAGTCATGGATGCAAACGGGAATCTAAGAAACAAAACATCAAATGTCGTCTACAGGGAAGTGTTGAGAGGTTTATAAAACTTAATGTCCATATTGCATGATATTATATCATAAACATCGTCTCTCGTACTGTTTACTTATACACCCCGTGTGTTACACGGGTTACAAACCTAGTTGGTCATCAAATAATAATCTAACAAGCATTGCGTTTAAAGTCAAAACACTTTCTTATTAAATTAGTTCGAATTAAATTATTATTATTAAATATTTTTAAAGTCAAGCAAACACACGGTTTATGCATTATTGGTTAAACCAGGTGTAGTGGCCGTGATGTCCAAATTTTTTATCACTTAGCGCTCTGACCATTATCCTCCGGGGCGTTATGGGCTAATCCATGGTGAAGGGTGTTGCCCACGTAACGCTATTGAAGAGAGTTGGTGGTTTTGAAGGGGCTTTATTATGCAATGATTGCAAGGGCTTGAAGGGGCTTTAACCACTACACCCCAATTTGTGATCAAGCTCCTTGCTACGTCATCCGTCACATGACGAAAACGTCCAAAGGAGAGGCTTGAATGAGTTTGACCACTACACTTAGCCTTAGAACTTAGAACTTAGAAAAGTCGCACATAATAGTAATAGTATTTTGAGGAAATTACATATTTTTACGTGGTTGGGATAAAATTATAAATTTAAACATTTAGTCTTCGACCCTGTTTGTTTTTCATCAAAAGTTGTTAATAGGCTCTAACTTCTTATTCAGTCAGATGTTTTAAGATGACGGGGCGTTAGTTTTTACTTGCTATTCAAATTATGATCTAACTCTAAATATCCCCTCAAAACACCCAGACATAAACTTACCTCTAAAAATGTCTTACCCTAAAAAAAATCTCCCTCAAACCCCTCTCCAACCTCTCCTCGCCCAACTGGACCTCTTCTTCTAAACACTACCTTCAACGATCTTTCTCATAATGATTCAGATTTCAGACATGTGAACCACCTCTTAACATTCAGAAGTGATATTCAGGTTTAGACATAAAGCTCTATTGGAATTTTACTGTAATTTAGGTCACGTATGGCATTCAAACAAGACTGCAGCTTGTTTGAATGTTGTTGGGACTAACGGGGTTTGGGGGCAGCGCCCTCAGAAAAGCGGGATCCAAGGTTTGGCAGCCTATGTAGGGGTCCAAGGGGCAGAGCCCCTAGCCGGGGTCTTCGGCTTTTGATTTTAGACTTACTTGGACAGCAGCATGAAGAGGGCCTGGTGTGGAGTACATGCTCACCGGTGGCCAAATTAATTCTCCAAATGTAATCGATCATCTTATGATTTTTTTTTTTGAACGACAAAGAGAATTTTATTAAAAGGTGATGGTTAGAGAAAACCTAACCAAGCACACAAAATTACAAACAGAGAAACAGATTTTTCATCCAAGAAGTACTCGACATCACAAAACATTTATCTCTAGCCGTAATCCAATTGAAGGAAAAATGGAGAACCGAATCAAACAAATTATTCGGTCTTAAGTCGTCCTTTTGTGAATAATACCATTCCTAGTCTTCCAAATAGTCCACCACATGCAAGCCACAATACCCTCGAAAAGATTTTTCTTCTTTCTCGACATTTCTAGACCATCAAGCCAAGCCAAAACTTCTTTCGGGTAGAACGACAAAGGAGCATCTATGTCGATCCAAGTACACACAAGTCTCCAAAGGCCAATAGTGACTTTACAAACTCCAAATAAATGATGGTTAGTTTCCATAGGATCACCGCAAAAAACACAACTAATGATAAGAATCTGGATTCCTCTTTCGCACAATTTGCCACGAACTGGTAACCTGTCCAACAATAAACGCCACAAAAAGATGTTAATTTTTTTTATACATTTATTCCACCTAGTGGGCATAGAGATTCCCGGTAAATACACCGACTCAATCTTTTTCCGAATAGCTTTCACCTCAAACTCATTCCTCCCGTCTAGCTCCCATTTCCAAGAGTCAACCTCACCATTAAAACTTATCGACTCCACCAACGAGCATAACCTGGAAAAGACGAATTCGATATTCTATCACTAATGAAGCATTCTTTGTTGTTTTTCAAAGCATAAAGACGAGGAAACAAAACCGCAAGAGACCTCTCCCCTATCCACAAATCGTCCCAAAACCGAATAGTATTCCCGGATCCCACTTGTATTTTAAACGCATTTTCTAGAATAATATTTCGATTATGCAAATCCATGACCGTTTTGCAAATATTATCCCACGTACCACCGCCTTTAGTCGGACTAATCGGGCTACTCACTCTAGAGCCGTGAATGGCATCAATGATCCGGACCCAAAGTTGAGATTTTTCATTTAGGAACCGCCATTTCTAGGCCTGTAAACGAACTGAACGAACACGAACAGGGGCATGTTCATGTTCGTTCATTTAACTTTAAGCGAACATGAACACGAACACGAACATTAGTCGAACAAAAATTTTCTTGTTTGTGTTCGTTCATTAAGGAAATGGTCATGTTCGTATTCGTTTATGTTCGTTCGTTTAAGACTAAATGGACGGTTCACGAACATAAACGAACATAATTTTAAACGAACACAAATTTAAGCGAACATAAAGAACCACACCTTGTTTCCAACAATGTCAATAATCAAGAAAAACATCTAAACGAATGATTCAAATGTTCATAAATTATTTAAAAATCGATAAAAACTCATACAACAATCTTAATTTTAGTATTTTATTAATAAAATTTCTTATATTATTATATTAATAAAAATAAACAAACGTAAATGAACATAATCTAACATAAACGAACACACATACATTAACATAAATAAACGAACATAAACGAACGTTCACGAACATAAATGAACAAACGAGACAGTTGTTCATGTTCGTTCATTTAACTAAATGAACAAAAAAATTTGTTCGTGTTCGTTCATTTAGTAAATAAACGAACATAAACGAACTTCCCATCGAACGGTTCACAAACTGTTCACTAAACGTTCGGTTCGTTTACAGGCCTAGCCATTTCCATTTCAAAGCTAAAGCATGGTTTAAAGCAATAATACTACCAATCCCCAAACCCCCTTTAGATTTATCCGTCATCACGTTCTCCTATTTAACCCAATGCATTTTGAAAGTCTCGTCATTCCCACCCCAAAAGAATTTGGCATGCAAAGATTCAAGAATATGTATGACTTTTTTGGGGGGGTCTAAAAAGAGAAATAAAGTAAGTGGGCAGCGAACCTAACACCGAAGAAACCAAAGTCATCCTCCCCCTGATTGATAATAGGTTGGCCTTCCATCGAGACAAACGAGACTTGAATTTATCGATAATAGGTTGCCAAGCTTTCACTTTGTTCATATTTTCATCAACGGAAATCCCAAGATACCGACCCCATAAAGATTGGATTTAGAAATATTAATCTTGAGCCCGGAATAATCGGCAAATCGTCAAGAATCTGAATTATAGACTCGAAATTCGATATGGACCATTCTCTAATGAAAATTACGTCATCGGCATACAAAAGATGGGATAACCCCACCTTTTTATGACCAATAACGACCGGCTTAAACTCTCCCAAGATGACCTTTTTCTTTATGAACATATGTAGCCCCTCCATAGCCAGAATAAAAAGAAATGACGATAAAGGGTCTCCTTGTCGAAGGCCCCGTTCCACCGGAAACTCTAACGTTGGACTCCATGCAAAATTTCGGAAAATGTGTGACTTTGTGTGCAATCGGTTTAAGGAACCAAAGTTCTCATCTTTGTAGATTTCATACTTGCTCAACGGACTATTCATGGACACACTCGATGGGAACAAATAAAAAAGGGCAATTAATCTCTTGTGGTGTTGATGTTAATTAACAAAGTGAGTCTCGAACCCTACTGATTTGGGCGGTCGCTTGGCAGCAAGAACATACACTAATTTTTTTAAGTTAATGTACTTAATCCCAAATATTAGACATAACACCTTAACATCAAAATTAGAAATGTAATTATTTCTATACAAAGCATAAATTAAAAATAATAATCATAAACATAATTAATAAAAGATAATGTCTCAAAGATATAAGTTTCAAATAACTAGATTATTAACAAGATATATGATTCAAATTACTAGTGTTCCCATTTGAATAAACGAATATAAACGGAAATATTACAGAATATTCACGAACGTAAATGAACAAACACGACATGTGTTTATTCATTTAACTAACCAAACAGAATTTTTTGTGCCGTTCCTTTATTAAACGAACTTCAAACCGAACTAGCTAAACGTTCGTTTCGTTTACAACCTAGATATAGGCGCTAATGTTGGTAACTAAAAACTATCACATGATTGCTAATAGTTGTACAAGTTGAAGTTGGTAGAGGTAATCCAGGTGTTGTTACAATGCTTTTATCTTTATCATCTAAAGTGAAAATTGTTCAAATTGGAAAGTTAATGCTATAATCAAACCACATACAATCTAAAGGTGTCAAATAGCAAGAAATAAATTTGAAAAAAAATACAAGAAATAATGCAACCAACTTGCTAAGTGATGCTACCATTTTTAACCAAAGAAAAGGTTGAGGTGATAGCGGAGTTAAAAGAAAAAAGCTGCTGAAGCCAAATCAAGAGCAGATGGTTGCAGATGATTGATTACACTAAGGTATTGAGTTTGACCCAAGTGATGCTAATTTGTTCTCAAACCAGAGCCTCTGTTAAATAAGCCTTGGATAAGCTGACCGCACATCAACTAATAACTCCTTATCCAGTCCGGTCAGACCTGGCCACTGACTCGGTCAGTGGTCAGCACGTTTGTTTAGCCCAAAAATGCGGCTGACTCGCAGTTGGAGCTTACCCACGCTATAAAAGACCCTTACTCGGTCAGTGGTTTTAAAGTCCCTTACTCGGTTAGTGGGAACGTGGTTTCTCAAACAGGCCCGAGTTGATCATGATAGTGTTTGATGATTTGTGTTGCCACTCCAGTTTGTGTTTGTGTTTATGTTGACCGCTCATCGTACAGCATTCATAAGTTCTTGAGGTCAAAAACTCTTTAAAAAGGGAGTATTGTTCAAACACTTAGGATTGAGTTAGGGCTAATAAAATCTTTGTGCATTTAGTAGTTAGAGCTATCAGAGAATCAGACTAATATCTGTAGATGAAGAAGCACATTCAACTACTGACTTGAGAAAAGTAAATAAATAAACATATTATTAATTATAACCCGTTGGGCATAAATAGAACTAAACAGATAGATGCTACCTAAACAGTTTATACTGTATGATTAGCTTCAGAAAATGGTCAATTCAAATTGGGATCACATAATCAAGACAAACAGAAAAATACTTCCAACAGACAGCCATGTATAAAAACAAGTCAAGCTCTAAGGCTTTTTTATTTGTTCTGAAATAAGTAAATAAGTAAATAAATATGTACTATATTATAATAAATAAACAAATGTGTACTATATTATGAATTTCTGACTTGACATGAACCTAACCAAAAATTTATGGGTTTGATTGAGTTGGGTAGAAATAGATTCGGGCTGTTTTTGGGTCAACCTAGCTGTTTGACCCATTTAATTTTATAAAATGGTGTTTTTAATGCTAAAAGTTTATTTAAAAAAAAATGAGCAACATGTTTTATAGTTTAGATGTAGTTGTTTTCTATACACTTGTCATTTTGGTTGTAAAAAGTAATTTTAGAATATTAATACGCCAAAGAACATAATAAAAAAAATACAGGTCAAAGAGGTCGTGTTCATGTCAACATGTGAACATGTTTGTCGTTTTTGGGTTCATGAGCGTGAAACAATTTTCAGACACGTTTCATGTAAAATCTTCGGGCTAGACTTGCCAACCCGCGAACACAACCCATTTACCATCCGACAAACATTTAACCCCAAATAGAAAATACAATCTACAAAACACTGGTTAATCTACCTTCAAAATATAGACCATTCATATTAAAATAAATAAAATTAAAAAAAACATCCGTAGATCTAACCATAAAAGTAGATTAACTCATCCCAGATGGCACATACTGATTTTGCAAAAATCCAAAGACAATATTATAGTTAGATGCCATGTTGTAGTTTTCGTTTGCTAGCTTCACAGTTTTCCAAATAACCCATAACTCAAAAACCATTGTCCCCCAAATTGATAATTTCATTTTATCTACTTGCTCTTTATGGGCATGGGCATGTGCTACACCTCTAAACCTTTATATATGACACTTGATTTGTTAAGTTGTTAACTGACTGCCCTATATCTAAAACAGTAAAACTTGATGAAAAGGGGGATAAATTAGTGTGAACTATATTGTAATAAGATATAGGCAATACATTTAGACAAATAGAATATATAAATTTAACTTCTTCAAACTTTCCATTCAATTTGTTCTTTGACAATACCAGTAACATTAAAAAATGAATCCTATCTTAACAACAAATAATTAAAAAAAGGGTACTGATTTAGGAGTCGAAGAACTCATATATTAGTAAAGTACTCATCCTTTGGTGTTTGCTTGGGGACTTGGGGTTAGTCTTTTTCCTAGAACTGTCAACGGTCACTTTGGAAACACAAGATTTAAGACTTAACAAAACTACCCAAATTTTGGTTTTATAAGGTAAAATCAAATACTTTGGAAACACAAGATTTAAGACTTAACCAACTACCCAAAGTTTGGTTTTATAAGGTAAAATCAGATACTTTGGAAACACAAGATTTAAGACTTAACTAACTACCCAAATTTTGGTTTTATAAGGTAAAATCAGATACTAGTCAACACATCTTGCTCGAATGTCTTTGTGAAGTTACCTGTTCTTAACTAAGTTGTTATGATTCAATTAAAATGCCTAGTTGACTGATTACATGAAAGATCCTAGTGGAAAGATTGTTACTTGTAACCAAAAATGTGTCACTCCAGATTTTCTATGAACACATAATGAAATTTGAAAGATTTTCTTATGCATGGACAATTCAATGTGTATGCAAATGTTTGCACTTTGCAGCACTATAAGCAAATATGTAAATAAACTGAATTGTCAATTGGCCTGGAGTATGAAGAAAAAACTGTTAAGGAAAGCAATATGTACCTTTAAATTCAAATTTCATTTTGTCAATGAGGAATAGAATGACCATAATGTTTAGCTCTGCTCACAAAATTCAGCTGCACATACAATAGTGACAAACTGGGAATCAAACATTTACCGCTATAATGGAGTCAAGAAAACAGCAACACATGATGCAAAAGACCATCGAAAACCTCATTTCTAAGTTCCTTTAACAAAAGCCGCTCTAATGGTTCTAAATAATCAGATCCAAATACCACCCGAGTTCAATAAAAGAACAAAACTGAATCCAATTAGAGACCAACTAAGCTATAAAAGAGCTTCAGCTCCAGCAACAATCTCCAGTATCTCATTAGTAATCTTAGATTGTCTTTCACGGTTATAAACATTCGAAAGACTCTTCACCAAATCATTTGCATTATCAGTAGCATTACTCATTGCATTCATCCTAGCAGCAAGCTCACTAGCTAACGACTCCTGTAACGCCCTCAAAATCTGATTGTTCATATAAAGAGGCATCAATGCATCAAGAATCTGAACAGGATCTTGTTCAAACTCCATATTCGGCAAAAACACGTCCTTCTTACCCATCAATTTATCCCTCACAACACTCAGTTTCCCCTCTTTTGAAGTCAACCTAAAGAACTCATCTTCACTTGCATCAACAGAATTCCCATTTCCATCACGAATTTCCCCTTTAGCAGACAATGGAAGCAACGTTTGAATTACAGGCTTTGATTTGACCAAAGACACAAACTTTGAGTACATTAGCTCAACCTTATCAACTTCTTCACTTACAAACAAGGAAAACACATCATCAGCAATCACTTGAGAGTCTTTTGCAGTTGGGAAACCCCCTCCTTCAATAAACCTATCAACTGAAAACCTAGGTCTTCTTTTAAAGTAAGAATTACCCTTTCTTCCGACACTAATAACAGTGCAATCAATACCAAGATTCTCCAATTCAGCGATTCGGGCTTCAGCTTTTCGAAGAACAAAGTTGTTAAAACCACCACACAGACCACGCTCTCCTGTAATTACAACAATGGCGACCTTTTTTACTGGTCTGATTTCGGTCAAAGGCATGTCAATGTCTTCTAACTGGGCCTGTTGGTTGATGCTGTAAAGAACATCGATGAGGGACTCAGAGAATGGTCGGGAATTAACTACTGCTTCTTGGGCCCGCCTGACCTTTGCCGCTGATACAAGTTTCATTGCTTCGGTGATTTTCCGTGTATTTTTCACGGTGGCAATACGTTCACGGAGATCACGAAGAGTACAGTTGATTGTTGGGAATTTTGATAATTTTAAAGGGCGATAGACATTGAATTGAAACAATGTTGAATGGTGTTGAATAAATTTGTGATTGGTGTTGTAAAATGGTTGATCTGAAGATACTCGTGATGAAAATTTAAGCTGAGACATTGATATTAGACGAGTATTGTTATGAAAGGATTGTGTTTGACGATGAATTTTATCGAATCGTTCTAAGGTTTAAAAAGATTAATATGCGCAACTTGGAGAGAGAGAAAAAAAAAGCAATCAAATGGAAAAAGGAACCCTGATTTTATAGCCAACAAAACAGACGGGCCGGTGGGGCTGAGCGGAATCAGGTCAAGACGGGTTGCTTTAGAACAATGGTTATTTTCTTTCAAGTCAGAAAGGGTTTTGACAAACAAAAATAGGCACGGGTCGAAACAGGCCGTTTTATAAAAAGTGGATGGAAGAACAAAACTGGATCAAAGTCTCGAAAATCTTTCTGTTTCTTGACATAACAAGTAAAGACTTATGACATCTCCCTGAAGAATATCAAAGCTCCAACATCTATCAACAAATTAAAAAGCAAAAAGATTATAAGCAAGGATCCAAAATGCATAACTAAAAGCATCAATTACACTCTAATTCAAATCATTATCCATCTAACCGAGATGCTTTCATAGTATAATGGCTCTAGAAAATAACTTGGAGCTCATATGTTTATTTGCATCAATAGTTCTTACTTCAATCACCCACATTTGCAAATAAGAAATGCAAAAACACCATAATTCAGAAACAAGAATCTGAAAATTTTATGCATTTTATAAGAAATCATAAATTTAAAACAACCAATTTCAACAAACCCTAATTAGACAAGGTATTGCTATATTAACTTGAACAATTATAGTAAACCTAAAATGAACCCTTTGATATGAGGATGTGTAAACTAAAACAAGATAACATCTCAGAAATTTTGCTTAAAAACTAAACAATCGACATCAAATTATTCAAAATATGACAGGGGAACAACTATTTCAGTACCTATTCTCGTAACAGAATGAGAAATCGAGTAGGAACTGAGCTAATCCAAAAGGAATCAAAATGAAGAAATTTCGGTACCGATTTCCGTCAATCCTCCTTGCATTTGAGTCGTGGCCTTAAAGTATGAATTTGAGTTGCTGGAATCTGAATTTCAAGTTGGTTATTTAGGGTTTCGAATGTGGAGAGATTGAGAGCGAATTGTGAAAAGGCGACAAGACCATCCACGTAGAATACGCCCACGCCCTTCATCTCCCATTATTTTTTTTTATTGAAAGTGTTTATTTGTTTGTCTTTTTAAGAAGTGTTTTTTCAACAAAAAAAAAATAATTTGTATTAGTTTTTTGTAATGAGAAAAAACAATAATTTTTTTTAATGGCGATATCAGATCACTGATGAGGTATTACCTATCTACCCGATCATATTCACTCCTGGGTGATAGTGACTGGCGCGTCCCCTATGAGGAAGGAGCGTCCCCTATGAGTAAGCACATACATCAGTCATGCAGAGAAAACTTCAAAACTAGCTCACTGTCAGAAGACCTCTCAGTCAGAAACTCAACCCTCCCCCATATACCATTGAGACAATTGCTCGTTGTTAAAAAAATGTTTGGCTTAGTTTTTTAATAAGTTGTTTTTTTAAAAAAATGTTTGATTTAGTTTTATATATAAAATAACTAAAAAGAGGTTAAGGGAGTATAAAGTTAAATGAGTGTATTATGTTAATTAATCACTCAAAAAAATATAAACACTTTTGAAAAGCCATAGAATCTTGGCTTATTAAAAACTGCTTATTAACTTATAAGAAATGCCAAAAATAAATAAGTCAATAAGTTATTATTATTATTATTTTAACGACAAACACCCGATTACTTGGGGGTCTCATCTTGGCAAACGATGCTACCCACGACACACTGCGACCACAGGCCGTGCGAGTAATCAAAACCCTCTATGTTACACATCCATCCCAAAGGAAACCCACCGCCCAAAGGCCCACAGTGGTAAAACCTCTGGGCTCTGACCCACCTCTATTAGGTTTCATTCATTTTTTGTGTTCGGTGAGATTTGAACTCTTGACCTCCACATTGAAAGGCAATGGTGTATCCACTCCACCAAATGGTGGGGGATCAATAAGTTATTTTTTTAAAAGTCTTTTGTTTAGTTTTTATATTACAATGAGTAAAAATGGGTTGTGTGGGTATAAGGTTATGTGAGGTATAAAATCAAATGGATGTATTATGGTAATTGTATATCAATAGTCATAAGTACTTTCAAAAAGCCATCTATTTGCCACTTATTGAAAATGACTTATTTACCTTATACAAAAAGCCAAAACTAAAAGTGATTATCTGTTTCTGAAATACTTAAAATATCTTATTAGCTTTTTGAAAAACTAATAAGTCAATAAGCCAATTTTATAACCAATCTCAAACATCGCCCCCGGGGTCTATGGGTAAAAAAACAGAGGTCTCGTGAAGGCCACAACCTCGTGTAATTGGTACATTTTATAACTTTAGCCATTTTCAATGCTATTTCTAATTAAATATTTTTTTTTATTTTCTCTGTAACATTTCTGTTTTCCGGTTATCCGATTCGATCCGTTTTGTAACCCGAAACCTTTGATTGATAATCGAATGAGGAATTATGTTTAATCATGATGTTTTATACTTTATTTTATGGTGTTTGATTCATTATTATGTTCATTAATCGATTTGATATTCAATTTGTCACTATTTTGAATTTTACCGCCAATACACCGATAATTCTGTTTAACCGGGAATTCAAGCACTCCAATCATGTACGAGGTTTGTATGTGATACTAGTTAAGCATACAAGTGAATACATGTGAGGACGTGCATGGATTTGAGGTTTTGAACGAAAACGGTGAACGTTCGGTAAATCCCGCGCGAATTCGATTTTAACCGGGAGATCACATTTTTGAGTTTCGTATATCAAATTTGTCATGTTTATGAGTCTTTAGGTCATTTATGATCACACATGATGTCTTGAGTCATCACCCACTTGATTGAGTCACAAATCGTAGGTGAATTGCTTAAAAGTGATGCGTACGGCAAAACCGACCAAAATTGCATGTTTTGACCTAATTTGTGCATACAATAGTGTTACGTGACATATTTGTTATCATTTTTAATGGATTTAATGTAATGAGCATGATGGGACCACTATTTGGGTGATTTGGGAGAAAACGGGACTCGAAAACATCGAAAAACGAAGAATCGAGCTCCAAAATCGTGAAAACGATAATCAGGAACCGGACTGCCATTTTAGGGCGTACCGCCCTGAAGTTATACATTCTGGGCGTACCGCCCCAGACTGATTTTGGCAGAAACCCTAATTAGCCCCTATATAAACATCATTAAGCCTCCATGCTCTCCCCATTCAGCCCCAAATCACTCCCAAAACCCTAAAACGGCTGTAAACATGAGAGGTGAAGTTCTTTGAAGATTCAAGGCCCAAGTTTCAAGCTTTATTGCTTAGGATCACCTAGAAATCATCCCTTTCGGTTAGTAATCTTCAAATCTTGTCTTTGTATCTTGAATCTTCTCTTCTACTCCCATCAAGATGCAAACTTTATGTGTTATTTAGCTTGTATCCATGTTGTAGATGATAGATCTAGGGTTTGTATGATTAAAGGTTCCACCTTTTTGCATGATTTTGCTATCTAACTTGATTCCATGATGAAATCTCCTTAGATCTAGGTTTTCCATGAAATTTGATGTATGAATCTTCATGAAAGTTGTAAGCTTGTGTTTAGATCTGAGATTTAGTCATGATAAATCACTAATATGTTATAGATCTAGGGTTTCCTTGATCAAGATTGGATTTTTATGTGCCAACATGACTAGATCTATGAAATGCATGTCATCTAGGGCTAGATCTAGGGATTTACTCATCAAGATTCAATCTTTATGTTTCAAATGGACTTGATTTGCTTCATGAATGTTGTTTAGGACTAGATCCATGTATTATAATCATCAAGTTTGGATTTTTCCTTGATAAATGGCTAGATCTTAACATGTGTGTCATCTAGGGTAGAAATGTGTGTCATAAAGCTTTAAGATGTCATTTTTACCTCATAACTTGTTTAGATCTATAGTTTTCTTGTAGGATCTGTATGTAAAGCTATCAATAATGAGTCTTTAAATGTTTAAATGATAGATCTACCATGCATGCTCAATTAGGGTTTGTTTTGTGAATCAAAAGCCGGTTTGTGAATTGGATTTGGCTAGATACATGCTAAACTAAGCTAGGTTCATGCTAGATTCAAGTAGATCTATAAAATCTATAAAAGATGATGTTAGTTCTGATCCTAAATGTTAATCATGCATATTTCCTTGAATTATTATTATGGAAATTGAATTTGTTGACCTTTGTTAACCTAGTTTGACTTCTATGCTAGTTTGCTAGTTTAGGACCCCTCAATATTACTTAGAGTGTTAACTTGAACCCAAACTAAGCCCGTACGCTATCACTTGAGTAAAACACCAATGAGTTGTGATTTGGTTAAGTCGTGTCGTGTCGTATCAAGTGTCGGTTTCTCACTTTACTCATTTGTCTATGTTGGTTCAATCTCGGTCAATCATAAAGGTGATCTCCGGACGTGATATTCGCGCATCGCTATCGCTTATCTTTTCTTCTCGATTCACCCGTGAGGTGAGTATTCATAGCCCCTTTTACCTTTTTAAACTTTGGGGTGCAACATGTGTTATACAAAATCTCTAAAGGCTATGTATTCAAACTATTATGCGATCTCATGTATTCTATGTGTGAATTCTATTATGTGAAACTTGGTTGGATTCTATGTGTGGATATTCGCTAGTCACTAATCACTAATCGCTAATCGCTTGTGTACCATTAACCATCGAGCCGTGGCAACAATGATAGATCTATTGGCTGACAACCCACCTGGCCTGCCTTGGCTTGGGCGCCGGGTGATTGCTCCCTTACTTGTCTAGGTTTGGTGCACATCACTTATGACCTTGTTTACATGATTGAATGAAACACTAGTATCATGAATCGCTTATCTTTATACTATGAAATGCTTACAAACCTATGTTTACTCACCAACTCTAGTAGTTGACTTTTATGTTAAACATGTTGCAGGTGCTGCTGTTTGATTCCTTTGTCTCCGCCATCATAGGATTGCATGGGACTTAGATGACCTTATTAAATAAAATATTAGACTTTATGACTTTCTATTTGAATATTATGTTGAATTGTAATCTCGAACTATGACTTGTTTATGTTTGATCCTATGTTATGGAAATGGGTTAAATTAAGAATATCGCAACTTGAATTAGTGTTGTGTGCATCTGGACAATCTTCGCGCCCCGACGTATTCCGCCGTCGGTTGGGGTGTGACAGATTGGTATCAGAGCCACGGCTATAGGGATTTAGGTTATTAGAACCGGTTTGACCTAGACTATTGCCTTAGGCGTCCTGCATGAGAGCCTCATGCACAATGTGCCTATATGCTTTAATTGTCCATTTGTATACTTCTTGATTATGCCTATTTCAACTCTCGTTACAATCTATGTTGGTCAACACACACTCATACACGTATCACAAAGGCTTCCTAGCCTCTTCCTTAGAAAATGGTGCCTTACGTGCCATTTAGGAAAAATGGAATTTTTCTTGATTTTCAAATCTCGTCGGTACTAGGGTTTTAGTGGTGGACATGTAGTAACTGGAAGGGGGACAGCACCGGTAGTCGGGGTCTCTGTCGAGAAAAGCGTTGCATATAAGCCCTATCAACCGTTGGGCCCGGATGCTCACCTGGGATACCCCGATGAGAGTGTATGAAACCTATTAGGCCAAAGCATGTCTATCACTAGGATCATAGTCTGATTTGTCTCGGTTGTAGCCTTCCAATCGGGAGGTGAGAACCACTCCGATGGTTTTATGTTAATCTCTCGATTTCGCAATTTTACGCGCGGTTTCATTTAAAAACAATTTTTGGTAAACTATGATGATTCGAGTTACACAACATCACGATTCACAAACACATACACTTTACACAATAACATCGTGTCCTCATAATTCGATTATCGATCATATTCTCGTTGGTCTCATAAATGTTTATCTTTCTTCTCAGCATGTCGATTCATTTCAACGGGCGTCGTAGGGGCGATAGCGGCCGAAAAATGGCCTCGGTTATCGCTAAACAAATGGCCGAGGTCCTCCCGAACTTGGTCGTCCAGATCCAGCAGGGGCTTAATGCCAACCCTGCTAATGCTACCGCCGCTTCTGTTTGTACTTTCAAGCACTTCAACTCGTGTAACCCTCCAAAGTTCAAGGGCACCGAGGGTCCTATCGGGTTGCTCCAATGGTTTGAGGGAATGGAGAACACTTTCATTAACAGTGACTGTCCTGATGAGCTAAAAGTCACTCGTGCCACCAGCACTCTGATTGAAAAAGCCCTTACCTGGTGGAACGGAGAGAAGAGGATCCGAGGGTCTGATGAAGCCCTAGCCTTGACTTGGGATGAACTCAAGGAAATCATGAGGGAAAAGTATTGTCCTCGTAGCGAGCTGAAGAAACTTGAGGATGAATTCCGAGCACTGAAACAATATAGTGGGGAAAATCAGGAGTATACCGATCGTTTCTATGAGCTGAAAATCTTGGTGCCTGATATCGTTACTCCTGAGATTCGGGCTATTGAAGCCTATGCTGGTGGACTACCCGAGCAGATTCAGGATTCTATTTGGGCTAGCAACCCTACGACACTTGACAGCGTTGTCCGCCTTGCTGCTCGCCTGACCGATAATCATGTCAAGGCGGGTACTTTGAAGAGGAGGAATTCTAAGAAAGAGTCGGGTACTGAAATGGCCGAGCCTGCGGCCGAAAGGGAGTCCAAGGTTGAGTCCTCCGCGGGGAAATTTAACAAGAAGAAGCGAAAGGGCCGAAATTTTGCTGTTACCGCTACTCCTGCTGCACCTGCTGCTCCTGTGGCCCAATGGGCTCCTGGTGGGCCACCTGCCAAAAAGCCCTACACTGGCCCACACCCTTTGTGCAACACTTGCAACTATCACCATCCAGCCAACCTTCCCTGCAGGCGATGTGTCAATTGTGGACGTTTTGGTCATCTTATGAACGCCTGCCGCCAGCCGGTTCGAGCTCAGCCGGTGGCTCAGTATCCTGCTCAGCCTCTGATTGCTCAGGCACCTAATGTTCAGGTTCAGGTTCGCGCTTGCTACAACTGTGGATCCACTACTCATCTTCGCAGCGCATGCCCCGCTCTCGCGGTCGCCCAGCCTCCTGCTGGTAATGCTAATCGTGGTGCCCCTGCCCGTGCCTTCAACATCAATGCTAATCAGGTTTTCAATTTAATCTCTTTGTTTTAAGTCTATTTCTATTTATTACTCTAAATCTCATGAATTTTGTTGGTTAAATCTAATCAGGCTCAGGCAAACCAGGAAGTCGTCAATGGTACGTTTCTGATCAATAACCGTTATGCATCTATATTATTTGATTCGGGTGCCGATCGTAGCTTTGTGTCACTAGACTTTGAGCCTTTACTTGACTCTCCTCGCATTGCTCTCGATCATCCTTTATCCGTTGAGGTCGCGGATGGTAAACCGGTAGACCTCGATTCTGTGATTCGCGATTGCAAATTGGATTTCAAAGGCCACATTTTTTCCATTGATCTTATTCCGATGCGACTTGGGAGCTTTGACATCATCATCGGTATGGATTGGTTGTCGCACCATCGTGCCGAGCTCGTTTGTTTTGAAAAAATTATTCGCATTCCTCGTCCGGATGGCCAGTTTCTTGTTATTCATGGCGATAAACCATCTTGCGGGCTCAAGCTTATGTCTTGTGTAAAGGCCCGAAAGTACTTACGCAAGGATTATCCGGCATTTCTGGCCCATGTCATGGAGGTTCGAGATAAAGAAAGGAGAATCGAAGACATCCCGATCGTACGGGACTTCCCTGAAGTATTTCCGGATGATATAACGGGTCTACCTCCCGTTCGCCAAGTGGACTTCCGTATTGACTTGATTCCAGGTGCCACTCCTGTTGCGAAGTCACCATATCGCCTCGCACCCTCAGAAATGCAGGAGTTGTCCAAACAGCTCCAAGAACTATCTGATAAGGGTTTCATTCGGCCGAGTTCCTCTCCTTGGGGAGCACCTATTCTTTTCGTCAAGAAGAAAGATGGTTCGCTTCGTATGTGCATCGACTATCGTGAGCTTAATAAACTCACAATCAAAAACCGTTATCCGTTGCCCCGTATTGATGACCTCTTCGATCAGCTTCAAGGTGCCACATGTTTCTCCAAAATTGATCTTCGTTCTGGTTATCATCAGCTTCGTGTCGCCGAGGAAGATGTTCACAAGACTGCTTTTCGTACACGCTATGGCCATTTCGAGTTCACCGTTATGCCTTTCGGGTTGACAAACGCTCCGGCTATATTCATGGATCTCATGAATCGCGTTTGTAAACCCTATCTTGATAAATTTGTCATCGTCTTCATTGACGATATCCTGATCTATTCAAAGTCTAAATCCGAGCATGAATCTCACTTGCGTTTGGTACTTGAACTCCTAAAGAAGGAGCAGCTCTACGCCAAATTCTCCAAGTGTGAGTTTTGGCTAAAGGAGGTTCAATTCTTGGGGCATATTGTTAATGACAAGGGCATCCATGTCGATCCTGCTAAAATCGAAGCCGTTAAGAGTTGGTGTACCCCCACTTCACCTACCGAAGTCCGCTCGTTTCTTGGGTTAGCGGGCTATTATCGGAGATTCATTGCTAATTTCTCCCGTATTGCTGTGCCTCTCACTGCTTTGACTCAGAAAAGTCAACCCTTTGTATGGGGTCCCGCTCAAGAAAGCGCCTTTCAGACGCTCAAGCAAATGTTGTGTGAAGCTCCCATCTTAACTCTTCCCGATGGAGTAGATGATTTTGTGGTCTATTGCGATGCTTCTCATCAAGGCCTCGGTTGTGTCCTTATGCAACGAGGAAAAGTAATCGCATATGGGTCGAGGCAGCTTAAGAAGCACGAGAAAAATTACACGACACATGACCTTGAGCTTGGAGCGGTCGTGTTTTCCTTAAAAATCTGGAGGCATTATCTTTATGGCACCGAGTGTGTGATCTATACCGATCACAAAAGCCTTCAGCATATTTTCAACCAAAAAGAACTCAATATGCGTCAGCGTCGTTGGGTTGAACTCCTAAGTGATTACGACTGTGAGATTCGCTACCATCCGGGAAAAGCAAACGTCGTGGCCGATGCACTAAGTCGTAGGGAGTATGTAATGCCTATTCTATTTCAGGGTTCTCTTCACCGATCAGATCTCAAATCTCGCATTCTCGTTGCTCAGCGTGCCTCTGTTGAAGCGGGTAATTTGCATGGGGAACTATCTTGTGGTGTCGAGCATCAGCTCGAAACTAAGTCTGATGGCCTTCTATACTTCTTGAATCGTCTATGGATTCCTGACCGTGACGATCTTCGCTTATTCATCATGAACGAGGCTCATAAGTCTCGTTATTCGGTTCATCCCGGTTCGGATAAAATGTACTTTGATCTCCGAAGACTCTATTGGTGGCCCGGCATGAAAAAGGACATTGCTCTTTATGTATCTAAATGTCTTACCTGCTTAAAGGTCAAGGCCGAGCACCAGCGACCCTCCGGTTTACTTGAGCAACCGAGAATCCCTGAATGGAAGTGGGAGGACATCACAATGGACTTCGTCACATCACTCCCAAAGACTCCTAGAGGTCACGATAGCATTTGGGTCATTGTCGATCGCTTGACCAAATCTGCTCACTTTCTTGCTATCAATGAAAAGGATAAGGCTGATAAGTTGGGCAAACTCTATGTGGATGAGATCGTTAAACGTCATGGCACTCCTCTGACCATCATATCCGATCGTGATGGTCGATTTACCTCGCATTTCTGGCAATCGCTCCAAGAAGCTTTGGGAACTCGTGCGGATCTTAGTACCGCCTACCATCCTCAAACTGATGGTCAATCTGAGCGCACCATTCAGACTCTCGAGGATATGCTCCGTGCTTGTGTCATGGACTTCGGTGGCAGTTGGGACACTCTCCTACCACTCATCGAGTTTTCTTATAACAACAGTTTTCACACGAGCATTGGTATGGCGCCGTTCGAGGCCCTTTATGGTCGCAAATGTAGATCACCGATATGTTAGAGCGAGGTCAGTGAATCTCAAACCTCCGGTCCCGAACTGATCCAGGAGACGACTGATAAAATCTCTCAGGTTCGCGATCATCTACTCGCTGCTAGAAGTCGTCAGAAGAGTTATGCTGATAAACGACGAAAGCCCCTTGAGTTTAAAGAGGGCGACCTTGTTCTTTTAAAGGTATCCCCATGGAAAGGTGTCGTCCGATTTGGCAAGAAAGGGAAACTAGCACCTCGTTACGTCGGTCCGTTCAAAATCCTCGAGAAAATCGGTAGAGTGGCTTACCGTCTTGACCTTCCTCCAGAGTTGGCTAATGTTCATCCGACGTTTCATGTTTCGAACCTTCGCAAATGTTTGGCTGATGAGGACTTGCATGTCCCGCTTGAGGATGTCCAGATCGATGAGTCTATGCACTTTGTCGAGAAACCTGTTGAGATCATGGACCGTGAGGTCAAACAGCTCAAGCGCAGCCGTATTCCGATCATCAAGGTTCGTTGGGAGTCCAAGCGCGGACCAGAGTTCACCTGGGAGCGTGAGGACCAGATGAAAGCTAAATATCCGCAGTTGTTCGTTCAGTCTTCTTGAATTTGTAATTTCGGGACGAAATTTCCTAAAGTAGGGGAGACTGTAACATTTCTGTTTTCCGGTTATCCGATTCGATCCGTTTTGTAACCCGAAACCTTTGATTGATAATCGAATGAGGAATTATGTTTAATCATGATGTTTTATACTTTATTTTATGGTGTTTGATTCATTATTATGTTCATTAATCGATTTGATATTCAATTTGTCACTATTTTGAATTTTACCGCCAATACACCGATAATTCTGTTTAACCGGGAATTCAAGCACTCCAATCATGTACGAGGTTTGTATGTGATACTAGTTAAGCATACAAGTGAATACATGTGAGGACGTGCATGGATTTGAGGTTTTGAACGAAAACGGTGAACGTTCGGTAAATCCCGCGCGAATTCGATTTTAACCGGGAGATCACATTTTTGAGTTTCGTATATCAAATTTGTCATGTTTATGAGTCTTTAGGTCATTTATGATCACACATGATGTCTTGAGTCATCACCCACTTGATTGAGTCACAAATCGTAGGTGAATTGCTTAAAAGTGATGCGTACGACAAAACCGACCAAAATTGCATGTTTTGACCTAATTTGTGCATACAATAGTGTTACGTGACATATTTGTTATCATTTTTAATGGATTTAATGTAATGAGCATGATGGGACCACTATTTGGGTGATTTGGGAGAAAACGGGACTCGAAAACATCGAAAAACGAAGAACCGAGCTCCAAAATCGTGAAAACGATAATCAGGAACCGGACTGCCATTTTAGGGCGTACCGCCCTGAAGTTATACATTCTGGGCGTACCGCCCCAGACTGATTTTGGCAGAAACCCTAATTAGCCCCTATATAAACATCATTAAGCCTCCATGCTCTCCCCATTCAGCCCCAAATCACTCCCAAAACCCTAAAACGGCTGTAAACATGAGAGGTGAAGTTCTTTGAAGATTCAAGGCCCAAGTTTCAAGCTTTATTGCTTAGGATCACCTAGAAATCATCCCTTTCGGTTAGTAATCTTCAAATCTTGTCTTTGTATCTTGAATCTTCTCTTCTACTCCCATCAAGATGCAAACTTTATGTGTTATTTAGCTTGTATCCATGTTGTAGATGATAGATCTAGGGTTTGTATGATTAAAGGTTCCACCTTTTTGCATGATTTTGCTATCTAACTTGATTCCATGATGAAATCTCCTTAGATCTAGGTTTTCCATGAAATTTGATGTATGAATCTTCATGAAAGTTGTAAGCTTGTGTTTAGATCTGAGATTTAGTCATGATAAATCACTAATATGTTATAGATCTAGGGTTTCCTTGATCAAGATTGGATTTTTATGTGCCAACATGACTAGATCTATGAAATGCATGTCATCTAGGGCTAGATCTAGGGATTTACTCATCAAGATTCAATCTTTATGTTTCAAATGGACTTGATTTGCTTCATGAATGTTGTTTAGGACTAGATCCATGTATTATAATCATCAAGTTTGGATTTTTCCTTGATAAATGGCTAGATCTTAACATGTGTGTCATCTAGGGTAGAAATGTGTGTCATAAAGCTTTAAGATGTCATTTTTACCTCATAACTTGTTTAGATCTATAGTTTTCTTGTAGGATCTGTATGTAAAGCTATCAATCATGAGTCTTTAAATGTTTAAATGATAGATCTACCATGCATGCTCAATTAGGGTTTGTTTTGTGAATCAAAAGCCGGTTTGTGAATTGGATTTGGCTAGATACATGCTAAACTAAGCTAGGTTCATGCTAGATTCAAGTAGATCTATAAAATCTATAAAAGATGATGTTAGTTCTGATCCTAAATTTTAATCATGCATATTTCCTTGAATTATTATTATGGAAATTGAATTTGTTGACCTTTGTTAACCTAGTTTGACTTCTATGCTAGTTTGCTAGTTTAGGACCCCTCAATATTACTTAGAGTGTTAACTTGAACCCAAACTAAGCCCGTACGCTATCACTTGAGTAAAACACCAATGAGTTGTGATTTGGTTAAGTCGTGTCGTGTCGTATCAAGTGTCGGTTTCTCACTTTACTCATTTGTCTATGTTGGTTCAATCTCGGTCAATCATAAAGGTGATCTCCGGACGTGATATTCGCGCATCGCTATCGCTTATCTTTTCTTCTCGATTCACCCGTGAGGTGAGTATTCATAGCCCCTTTTACCTTTTTAAACTTTGGGGTGCAACATGTGTTATACAAAATCTCTAAAGGCTATGTATTCAAACTATTATGCGATCTCATGTATTCTATGTGTGAATTCTATTATGTGAAACTTGGTTGGATTCTATGTGTGGATATTCGCTAGTCACTAATCACTAATCGCTAATCGCTTGTGTACCATTAACCATCGAGCCGTGGCAACAATGATAGATCTATTGGCTGACAACCCACCTGGCCTGCCTTGGCTTGGGCGCCGGGTGATTGCTCCCTTACTTGTCTAGGTTTGGTGCACATCACTTATGACCTTGTTTACATGATTGAATGAAACACTAGTATCATGAATCGCTTATCTTTATACTATGAAATGCTTACAAACCTATGTTTACTCACCAACTCTAGTAGTTGACTTTTATGTTAAACATGTTGCAGGTGCTGCTGTTTGATTCCTTTGTCTCCGCCATCATAGGATTGCATGGGACTTAGATGACCTTATTAAATAAAATATTAGACTTTATGACTTTCTATTTGAATATTATGTTGAATTGAAATCTCGAACTATGACTTGTTTATGTTTGATCCTATGTTATGGAAATGGGTTAAATTAAGAATATCGCAACTTGAATTAGTGTTGTGTGCATCTGGACAATCTTCGCGCCCCGACGTATTCCGCCGTCGGTTGGGGTGTGACATTCTCCTTTATAAAACCATCATTTTATACATTTTAACCATACAAACTCAAAACTTCTTTTACTTCTCTCTAAATCTTTTGAACTTTCTATCAACTATGTTTACTCTCATGTCACCATAGTGTAGCGAAGAGGATGAGGAGGAGTTACTCATTTGTATGTTAAAAGCTAATGAGGAAATGAAGGTTGATGATCCCGATGGACCTGATTGATATGCTTACTAGGATCGTGTAAAAGAAATATGTGGTGAGAAACGCTTAAAAGAGTTAATATATGACGAGGAGATGGGGTTTGATGATCCCATTTCACCAAGCCGTACATTTTGATGAACTAAAAGAGAAATGAACGAGATTAATCCCGGTTATTAGAAGGTTTCATGATATATACTCAAAACAGGTGAACTTGTTGAGAAACTAGTTACAATGGTTAGTTACAACACAACATATTGCAATTTAGAGAGGAAGCACACAATGCTATATATGTGATGATTTTGATGTCTACATACACTTTATTTCATATTAATTATACTGAAAATACATAGATAATACCACAAAGTATATTAGTTTAGTCGGTTTTTATAATTTGTAGGTTATGATGGAAATGAGATTAATGGTTACGCTTAAGTTAAATACCAACGTTAGCGATCAACAAGTCATGATTGAATTAGTAGCTTCTATTTATTTTAAAGCGAGTGATTGGCTGATTGCTAAATATATAAATATGCATATTGTTTTGATCATTTTATGTCTTATTTTTGTGAACAGCCTTGACCAAGTAATTGATAAATTTGGTTAAATGGGCATGATTAAAGCAATGGATATTGGATGTTGGATCGGACAAAAATACAATGTGGGCTCTATATTTATAGTAATTGGATTTGCAATTAAGAAAAAACAAGCAAGATTTGGGCCGTGAACTGGGCTGGAGGAATCGAGGAAAACAAAGAATTAAAAGGAAGCAAGGTTTTAATATCGAGGAATCAAGGAAAACAAAGAAATAAATGGAAGCAAGGTTTTATATATGGGTTATTGGATTATAATAACCCTAACTATGACTTGTTGGCCGTCATCACGCCCAACTGAAATAATTTCTACTGGCATTTCCAACTATCATTTTATTTTCCATTCACTCTTTTGAGTCATTTTGGGGTTATTAAAAATAACAAAAAGAGTGATGGTGGAAAATAAAGTGATAGTTGGGAAGGCCAATAAGAATTTCTTCAGTTGAGAGTAATGGCGACTAATAAGTCATAGCTGGCATTATTATAATCCAAAAACCCTATATATGTGTGTGTGTGTGTGCGCGCGCTGGACTTTTCGTAAATCAACAATCAAACGTTTTTGTAACGATTTCAACACATTAATCTGTTCCGGACTTTTCGAACTTAAGTGTCATGAGTTATAACCATGGTCACATATGCAATAATATAAACTTTTGGCTATTTTTGTTACTAATGAAAGTTTAGTGTAGATTTTACAAATTACAATATTTACACTTTGGACCCTGCAGTTTAGGAATTTTCATATTCATAACTTAAGTTTTGTTAATTACAACTTATTCATGTAACTTTAGATTATTTTTCCTAAAAATACAATTAATCCCAAAATAAGTTTTACTACTTTAAGTATCTAAAACTATCTAAGTTATGACATTTAAGCATGATAGACATGTACTAACTAGAATAGTGAAAAACATTGATAGTCGAGCTTCTGTCTAGGCTTGGTATTGCATATAAATCCAATCCAACCATTGGATCGAGATGCTTACCTAGAAAGTCTCAATGAGAGTGTAATAACCTATAAGCCAAAGCATATGTCATTTCTTTCAAAACTAATTATCTCAAAACTATTTAACACTTAGACAAAATACGTCCCCAATTAATCATGAAACATTAAACCATAGTCGTTTCATTCCTTTATTCATTTGGTCCATTCGTTTCATTAGGGAAATCTGGGAGTTAATGATGTACGCTAAATTATACATACTTTAATATCAAATATTCCTCACATTTTGGGTTATATCCGACTAACTATTAACAAACTTGGGCTACATTGTTTTCTTTTTAGTTTTTCAGTATAATCCAAGTGAAAATTACAAAATGAGTCGAAAACGCTTAAAAATGAAGAAAATATGAAGACTTCGTGAATTTGCGCCAAGACCCGAGCTTCGCTCTGTAAATGGACATGATATCGCTGATATTGAAATTATACTTATATTATTTAAACATGTGTTTACTCACCGACTACTTTTGTAGTTGACACTTTATCTTATACATGTTGCAGGAACCTATACATGAGCTATGTTGTGATCACGCTAGGATTGTTGGACCTAGATTAAAGACTTTAAATCAGTTTGATATGTATTACGGCATGTTTAATATTCTTGTACAATATCTTAAATTGATTAATGAGAAAGGGCATGTTTAAGTATTACAACTTATGTTAGTTGTCATGTGCATCTGGACAATCATCGCGCCCCGACATTTTCCGTCGTCGGTTGGGGTGTGACAGATTGGTATCAGAGCCTTGACCATAGGGATTTAGGTTATTAGAACTGGATAACCTAGACTATATGCCTTAGGTGTCCTACATGATTAACTCATGTCTGCATGCCTATTATTATATTATGTCTTTAGATGCTGCTTAAACTTGCCTCTCTTAGATCTCATCATTACCTTAACACTTGACACACACACATATACACTTATCTCTTCTAACTTCCTAGCCTCTATCCTTAGTAATGGTGCCTTACGTACCATTTTAGGATTCTGAAAAGTTTGATTTTGAAAATTCCGTCGGAGTTAGGTTCCTAGCAGTAGACATGTAGTAACTGGAAGGGGGAAGGCACCGGTAGTCAGAGATCTATCTAGGCAGGCATTTCGTATATAACCTGATCAGCCGTGTGGACCGGAATGCCTACCTAGAAGTCTTTGGTGAGAGTGTTGGAACCTATTAGGCCAAAGCATGTCAATTACTGCTACGGATCCCAACTAACTCTGATTAGTCACGGGTTATAGTTTCTCAATCGAGGAACGAAAGCCATTCCATTGTGTTTTACCAAAACAACGTGATTTCTTCTCTATCCCTTGTTTAAAACCTCATGATTTCTGAATTCTGATGTTTTATAAAATGTTCGTGATCATGATCCCGAATTGATTATCGTCTCCTGAATATTTACCATCAGCATGAATCCTGACGATCAACAAATGGCCCAACAAATTTCTCAACGAGTGGCATCTTTCATATCCAACATTTTCCGACAAACCCTCGACGATAAATTTGTCAACAATGATACTACTAAACTACCTCAAGGATTAGAAGTCATCAAACGTTCCGCTACCAAAACCAAGAAGAGGAAGAGGAAGGCTAAACATCTTGATGAGACAACCACACCTGCAAAAACTGCTATTCGTGCTACTCCTGCTCCTCAAATAAATACCGATACTCGATCTGCTAAGAAACCTTATGCCGGAGCCCATCCTCAGTGCAACATGTAGGGATATGATCATGTAATAGTAAGCGTATGTCCGGAAATTATTTAAGCCTACGGGGTCACACGTCTCGACACTAATGTATTTGTATTAATTAATTAGTTAATTAATATTTATCACGAATAATTAACGAGGATTCGTTAAAACTAACGGTTAATTGTTAACGGGTGTTAGTTGTAAATTAAAGAGAGTTGTAATTGGATTACAATTAGGAAAGGCTTTGGGGGGCTTTAGGGCCGATTTCGGTTAGGGGTCCCCATCCCAATCCCTATCTTGTTTTCCAATTTTCCTAAACCTATAAATAAACCTTATGGGTTTAGGGTTTAGGGGTTGCACATACTTGGAAAGGAAAAAACCCTAAATCTCTCTCTCCTTCTCTCTCGTTTACGGCAAAGGAAAACGAACCCTAGGGGTTCGGTTTTTCTTGTGGTTCGACCAAGCCATCATTAACAAGAGGTGTTCGTGATCAAGTACTAGCATACTTACATCGGTGTTTCGTGTGTGCGAACGTAGAGGGATTTGCTTTAAATCCTAAAGATTCTTCTCTTGCCGAGCTAAAAAGGTACACGTTCTTTATCCGGTTAGTTAGATTAATTCATAGGATTTATTCCGCTGCGTACTCGTGTTTAATTGATAATTGTTATATAACCCAACAGTGGTATCACGAGCCACCTATGATTTTAATTAATTACCGGTAATAAAAACTTGAAGGGGGGGGGGGGGGTAATCAAGATTCTAGCTTTTCGATCCAATCAAAATTGGTTTTACAATTGGCTAAAATCGGATTTCGCAAACTTGTTAAAATCGCAAACCCTAATCAATCGTAAATAGTTTACGATCGACCGTCTGTTTCCGATCGGAAACCCTAAGTTTCCGATCATAAACCTTTGTTTACGACCCATTTGATGCAAAATCGTAAACCCGAGGTCGGCGGCTGTTTCCGAATCGGAAACCCTATGTTTCCGATCGTAAACCTTGTTTACGACATGTTGATGCAAGATCGTAAACCCCTTCTGATCGGAATCGTTAACCCCGATCGTAAACCCTTGTTTACGATCGGAAACCCTAATTCCGATCGTAATCTTCTAATTGGATCGAAAACCTCTAGCCAAATCGGAAACCCTAATTTTAGGTCTAAAATTCGATTCTTGTGATCTAAAAATTAAGAACCCAAGTTTTTATTAATTGTTTAAACAACATGTTGTACCTTATTTTAAATGTTAAAAGGAAGTAAAAACCATGAAGTTTCATGCAAATCGTTCATGGTTATTACTTATATCAAAGAGAAGTAAAACTAAAATTATGTTAGAGAATTAGAAACCCTAAGATTATGTGATTATTAGTGATAATTGCGACATAATAAAAGATTTTATTGCAAATTTGTTTTATGAAAATCGAAGTTTGCTTAAATAACTATTGAAATATGATTTTGTTCATAAAATAAAATTTGTGTCCTAAAACTCAAAAGAAACACCGGCTCACCCATTTGAACACACTCTAAGAGAGGTATAAGTCGGGTCGCCATGCTTCCCTAAAGTGGGTAGGTTTTTAATTGCAAAGTGCAAACCTCACCCCTACGCTTCTTTGTGTGTTGCAAATGGAGCTACCGAGCTCTTTTGATTTGGAAGACAAACTAAGAATTTTATAAACACATTATGTGATGAAGGTGTGCATGAACCTTCACACATAACATTTTTGATCACACATCAAAATTGTTTTGACCCAAACCAAACTTAAGTCTTTGCCATCCACCTTGAAAAGGACACTTGTGGATGTCATCTTACTCATTGGTACACAATGGTAAAATGGCATTTACATGACAAATTCCCACTCATTGGTACACAATGGTGAACAATTTGTGCGTTCTTAGTTGGACGACTTAAAGCGAGCTAGGCGGTGAGACCCTTAGCCCGTGGCAAAAGATGGGATGAAACATGACTACAAATCACTTGGTGCAAGTTGTAGGTCCCATAAAATCGAGGAATTGTATTTGGAATACAATCATTGATCGTCACTTACCTTTTGAATGCATCATTTCTAGCATATCAACTGATGAAATGAGGGCATGTCATTAGGATCCTAACCTTAATAAGCTTAATTGTTTAAAAGTGTTTAAACATTGGGTAATTAAATTTATTAAGGAATACATTATCGAAAATACTGATTTTTGAACTTAATCTGTTTTGTAGATGGCAACAAACCCTCCTCAAAACAATGTTGGTCATGCTTTTCGTCAAATGTTTGAAAGAGAAAAGCTGAATGGATCTAACTTCAATGACTGGTACCGTCAACTGAGGATTGTTCTTAGAGTTGAACGGAGGATCGATGTCCTTGAAAATCATTGGCCGACCGAGCCAGCTGCTGTAACATCCGTATTCTTCAAAAACCCGAAAACTCGACCCACATCAAGATCCAAGGTTTAAGCCCAATTCTCAACACCATAAATGGTAGATTACTCTCTTCCATATGATAGTACTCTGAAAATGGTGAACGTGGGCGAAAACCGTGCGTAAAACCGAGTTATAACGAAGCGGGAATCGCGAAAATAAGTTTGGTGTTATTGTTGATTGCAAAGACGCGATTTTCCTTCTAAACTCATCCCACATCGCCCATTATACTATTTTTTCCTTCATTTCACACCTATAAATACCCTCCCTTGATCCCTAATAGCTTGCAACTCCTAGTTTGAGTATAAACAAATGGAATAACCAATTTTTGGCGGTTCCACAACTACAATACCCCTTCGGGTGTCGTGCTTAGTAGTTTTTATGCTCTCGGCGAAGAGGTGCTGCCTTTCAAGCTCGTCTCGTTTGAAAAGCTTCTTTGAAGGTAATTCTTCTTCTTTTTCTTTCTTTGTTTCCTTTCGTTATTCGTTTATTTATCGTTTTATTAGTTTAATTAGTTTAGTTTAGGTTCTTAGTTAGGTGCTTTAGGCTCGTTTAGGTAGCCTTGCTAAGGCTCGTTCTTAGAACGCCTAGCATTGCTAAGGCTTGTCCTTTAGACGGCCTAACTTTGTAAAGGCACGTCATTAGGACGTGTTGCCTTGCTTAGGCCGATTTAGGCTTGCTGTAGCCTTGTAGAGGCTCGTTAGGCCCAACGAGTCTAACCCATCATGTCCAATTTCATCTATACTCCTCTAATCCAAAAATCAATGTTTTTATGCATGAACAAATTGGGGATTAAGGCTGGTTTTTCACAAATTAACAATTAAACTAATTCTCAATCATTATAATATGTAATTCAGGCTGTGAACATAAACTCATTTTTAAGAATTTCAAATACACTTAGAAATCGCTCTCCGTTTAACAACATATTTAGTGATGGTACTTGAGACGCGAATGACATGTAGTAACTGGAAGGGTGAAAACACCGGTAGTTGGGGTCTCTGTCAAAGGATAAGTGTTCGCATAAATCCCATAGTCGGACTTGGGTGCTTACCTGGGATGCCCCGATGAGAGTGTCATAACCTATTAGGCCAAAGCATGTCTAGTAACGTTTAAGGTACTATTACTCTTAAAAGTTAACATGTTTTCGAACTTCAATTTATAACATTAAAACCCATTCCCCAAATGCATAAGAGCTTAGAATCTCATATTCTAATATTCATGTCTTCCCCTTCTATTCTTTTAGGATGAATCTTCGGGACTAATCCTTTCACCTTCACTTTTCGCTTCGTGGACTTAACTTTTAATCCAAGTGAGTAATCCTTGCCCATTTTCTCATTTTCTCATTTTTGGGGTTGCAACATGTATCCTATTTGAAAGTGATATCTTTAAAGTTTATCAATTACCATGCGTATGTGATATATGTGTGAATTATGTGTTATGTGACTTCTAGCATGATTTGTCAATATGTAATTTTCAAAGGCTTTCATGTTTATCAAAGGTTTTTAATGTTTATCAAAGGTTTTCATGTTTATCATTGAATGTCAAGTATGTCATGGTTGTCATGTCTGTCATGTCTTTCATTTGGCATAAACATTAACGTAAGGCTTGGGGTAACAAAGGTAGATCTATCGGTTGACAACCCACTCAACTTGACCGGTTTGGCGTTGGGTGTTTGGAGCTTATTTCATTATTTCATATAGTCTAACCTGCGAGGTTAGGGAATCTATCATATGTCATTAAGGTTTGTTTATGCCTAGTCTTTCATGTTGTCATTTATTACCAACAATTTTGGTTATGCCTAGTCTTTCATGTTGTCAATATCTTCTAGCATGTTATATTTCACTTATTCTATCATATGACACGTAACGCATGTTTTTCAAATATATGTTATGTATCAAACTTGTGGTTACTCACCAACTATTTATAGTTGACCCCCTTTATTTTATACATGTTGCAGGCTATGATGTTGATGTTTCAAGATGCTATCACATAGGGCTTTTGGACTTAGTTTAATAAATAAATTGTATTTGTCATTAATATGTGATGTATTGTTTTATTTTTCAATGCTATCAATAAAATTTATTATTTAACTATTGTCACTAAATTAGTTGTCATGAGCTTATGGGCAATCTAATCATGCCCTGACGTTTCCGCCGTCGGTTGGGGTGTGACAGCTGCTAATGCTTCTGATCAAGAGAAAGCGTTCTACAATGCAGAGTATAGCAGATACGATGAGGTTTCTTGCATGATGATCTCGAGTATGACTCCCGATCTTCAAAAGCAATACGAATTTCATACACCTTGTGATATGATCAAAGAGCTAAAGAAGATGTATGAAAAACAAGCTGGTGTTGAATTGTTCGACCTAGTTGTGGAACTCCACGACTTGAAGCTTGAAACTGGTAAATCGGTCAGTAGTCATGTGCTCAAGATGAAGAGCTACTTTGACAAATTGGAATCGCTCAATTATGGGTATAATCAGGCTGTGGCAGTTGGCATGATCCTCAAATCTCTTACGAAGGATTTTAAGGGTTTTGTGCGCAACTACAACATGCATAGTATGACTAAGACTATACCTGAGCTTCATGCTATGCTTGTCGAATATGAAAAAACGGTTCCTAAGAAGGTCACTGAAACACCCCAAGTTCTTATGATCAAGGGGGGAAAGATCAAAAAGGCTAAACGACCGCAAAAGGCGAAGGGCAAGAATGATGGTAAGGGAAAAGGCAAGGCAGTTGCGTTTGTCCCTAAAACTAAGCAAACCCCTCCGGCCGCAAAAGAGCATCCGGCTAAGGACCAGATCTGTCACCATTGTGGTGAAGTTGGACACTGGAAGAGGAACTGTCCTACCTATCTAGCTGAGTTGATGAAGAAGAGAAAGAATACTGGCGGGGCTAGTACTTCAGGTATATTCACAATTGAATTATTTTCCTTTTCTAAGTGTGATTCATGGGTGTATGACACCGGCTGTGGAACTCACATCTGTAATTCGTTACAGGGTCTTAGAAAGAGGAGGAAACTGAAGCCTGGGGCTTACAGTTGTACGTGGGAAATGGTTTGCCAGCAGCTGTGGAAGCTATAGGAGAATATCATTTAATTATGCCTTCTGGGTTAAATATTGTGTTAGACAATTGTCATTATGCACCTTCTATCACTAGAGGTGTTATTTCAGTTTCTTTGTTGAAAAACCAAGGATTTATTAATGCATTTAATAATATCGGTATTTCAGTTTCTAAAAATAATGTTCATTATTTTGATACTATTCCTTGTGATGGCATTTATGAAATTGATATGCGTGGTTGTGTTTCAAATAATTCAATGTTCACTGTTAGCAAACGAGCCAAAACTAGTTTGGACTCTACCTATCTTTGGCACTGTCGTCTTGCCCATGTTGGCAAAAACCGCATTGAAAGACTTCAACGTGAAGGGATATTACAATCAAATGATGAATCATTTGAAAAATGTGTTTCCTGTATCTCAGGAAAGATGACAAGAAAACCCTTTCCGAACAAGCCGCAAAGGGCTAAAGACCTACTTGGACTCATTCATACTGATGTTTGTGGCCCATTTAGGAATGTGTCAAGAAAAGGTGCTAGCTACTTCGTGACCTTCACGGATGATTTCAGCCGTTATGGTTATGTTTACTTGTTTAAACATAAACATGAAGTGTTTGAAACATTCAAAGAGTACAAGAACGAAGTAGAAAATCAACTCGGAAAGACCATCAAGATCCTTCGATCGGATCGTGGTGGAGAATACTTAAGCCAAGAGTTCAAGGATTATCTTAAAGCGTGTGGAATTGTCTAACAGCTTACTCCTCCTTACACACCTCAGCATAATGGAGTGTCTGAGAGGAGGAATCGAACCTTACTAGAAATGGTGAGGTCGATGATGAACCTTACAACTCTCCCAATGTCATTTTGGGATTTTGCTCTAGAAACCGCTGTACGCATTCTAAATATGGTTCCAACCAAGAAGGTTGAACAGACACCGCATCAATTGTGGCATGGAGAAGTCCCTATGTTGTCTTACTTAAGAGTCTGGGGATGTGAGGCACTTGTGAAGCGTGATACGCTTGACAAACTACAACCTAGGACTACTAAGTGCATCTTCGTAGGATACCCAAAGGAAACAATGGGTTACTACTTTTTTAATCCTTCCGAAAATACTGTTCGTGTTGCTCGATATGTTGAATTCTTTGAAAAGAATTTTATAGCTCAAGAGAACAGTGGGAGAATTGTAGAACTACTAGAAGATGTGTCACCTTCTGAAACAACTAGCAATCATCAACTTGGCGGGGGGGGGGGGGGAATGTTCAAAGTGATGAACCTCAAGTCAATGATGTTGCGATTCCACTTCGTAGATCCGAAAGGGTCGTACGTAATCCGGATAGATGGATTGGTCTAGTCGAATCCGAGGATAACGTATCAGGAGATCTCAATGAGCCTCCGAATTTCAAAGCTGCATTATCAGATCCGGAATCTGACAAATGGCTTAAAACTGCAAACGTGGAAATGAAATCCATGCAAGATAACCACGTTTGGACCCTGGTTGATCTTCCTCCTAACGCAAGAACCGTTGGGAGTAAATGGCTCTTCAAGAAGAAGACCGACATGGATGGAAATGTACACACCTATAAAGCTCGTCTCGTGGCAAAAGGTTATACTCAATGGTTTGGCGTTGACTATGATGAGACCTTTTCACCAGTAGCAGACATTAGAGCTATTAGGATTCTCTTAGCCATAGCAGCGTACTATGACTTTGAGATATGGCAAATGGATGTTAAGACTGCCTTCTTAAATGGTTACTTGGATGAAGAAGTCTATATGGATCAACCTGAAGGGTTCATTGATCCAAAACATCCCAACCAAGTATGCAAGCTTTAAAGGTCCATTTATGGACTAAAGCAAGCATCGAGGAGTTGGAATAAACGGTTTGATGAAGAAATCAAAAAGTTTGGTTTCGTTCAGAATCCCGATGAGCCATGTGTATATCGCAAAGCTAGTGGGAGTAATGTTACTTTCCTTGTCTTATATGTAGATGACATATTGATAATAGGAAAACACGTTCCAATGTTGCAAGATGTAAAATCCCATCTTGGAAAGTGTTTTGCCATGAAAGACTTGGGAGAAGCAGCATTCATTCTTGGAATCAAGATCTATAGAGATAGAACTAAGCGGTTGATTGGACTAAGTCAAAGTGCTTATATTGATAAGATCTTGAAGCGATTCAAGATGGAGAATTCCAAGCGTGGTATAGTACCTATGCAGGAAGGACTTGGTCTATCGGTCAAACAAGGTGCTTCTACACCTGATGAGGTGAAGCGTATGCAAAGAGTCCCTTATGCTTCGGCTGTAGGCTCTATAATGTATGCGGTGAGATGCACTAGACCTGATATAGCGTTTGCGCAAAATATCGTTAGCCGATTTCAACAGAATCCAGGTGAAAGTCACTGGACTACTGTTAAGACCATTTTCAAGTACCTACGGGCTACTAGAGATTTGTTTTTGGTGTATGGGGGAAATCCAGATCAAGAGCTCAAAGTGACCGGATACTGTGATGCTGGATTTCAGACTGATAGAGATGACACGAAGTCTCAGTCTGGGTACGTCTTCGTTCTGAATGGAGGCGCTGTGGATTGGAAGAGCAAGAAACAAACCACAGTTGCTATGTCTGCAACAGAGTCTGAGTACATTGCTGCGTCAGAGGCTGCAATGGAGGCTGTCTGGATAAGGAAGTTTATTAGTGGGCTTGACATTGTCCCCACAAGTAACTTGCCTATCGACATGTACTACGATAACTCGGGTGCGTTAATCATCGCCAAAGAACCCAGAGTTCAGAAGGGCGCCAGACACTATGCCAGGAGATATCACTATGTTCGTGAGCAGATCGAACTAGGTGAAATCAGATTACTCAAAGTTCACACATATATTAACTTAGCTGATCCTTTCACGAAAGCTTTGTCGAGGCCGAAGCTTGAAATGCATGCCGAGGGCATGGGACTTAAATTAGCTAGTTAAATCATGTATGTCTGATGTTCGGTATTTGGATAAGGGATGTTAAACAATTTCTATTTATATAATGAAATAAAGTACTTGATATGTTTGATGTCATTTAATAGTAAATTGTGTCCTATATTTGCATGTTTAATCCTTGAGTACTTGTCAAGTATTCTAAATTGTCCATTGTCGATTAACTATATGGGAATATAGTTAAACTAAGACAAAATCTGAGTGATTGGTTAGGATGGTCCCACCAAACTCACATGGTGTTCATTGGATGCATATTGGACTGACCCACTAACGAATTGTCACTTTATGGATCGGCGTCATTAAGTGAAATTCGTAAATGGTTGCTTTACTTATCCTTAGACTTGAGATACAAGCAGGTCATGCATGTATGGATTGCACCTACTTGATATAGGTCTAACTATCCTGAATAAGGTGGTACAAAAGGGCTATTTTCAGTAAGTGTAGTGAAGTATGTGACTGGACACGTGTAGTCAAGAGGATTTGTTTCTTCAGCTTAAAAGTTGAAGCAGATACCACTGGGCCCCTCATTGGACTAATTAAGATGTTTGCATGGACGTGCCCAAATGAAATCTAGAGATGTCTCGATTTGCAATTTGGTAATCTTAAGTTAGTTGTGAGAATGAGAAACAGAATCGTTAAAGTATGAAATGACTTGATCCATATTCATATTTAACACGGTATCGGTAACAAAGGGATAGTAAATGACTGTACCATTTAAATACACTTTGAGAAACTGTACTTAAATATTTCTGGGAGCATTGGCGTGTTGCTAGACGCTAACCAATGTTATTACCTTTACTATTGCAAGCTCAAGTGGGAGCTGTAGGGATATGATCATGTAATAGTAAGCGTATGTCCAGAAATTATTTAAGCCTACGGGGTCACACGTCTCGACACTAATGTATTTGTATTAATTAATTAGTTAATTAATATTTATCACGAATAATTAACGAGGATTCGTTAAAACTAACGGTTAATTGTTAACGGGTGTTAGTTGTAAATTAAAGAGAGTTGTAATTGGATTACAATTAGGAAAGGCTTTGGGATAGGGCTTTAGGGTCGATTTCGGTTAGGGGTCCCCATCCCAATCCCTATCTTGTTTTCCAATTTTCCTAAACTTATAAATAAACCTTATGGGTTTAGGGTTTAGGGGTTGCACATACTTGGAAAGGAAAAAAACCCTAAATCTCTCTCTCCTTCTCTCTCGTTTACGGCAAAGGAAAACGAACCCTTGGGGTTCGGTTTTTCTTGTGGTTCGACCAAGCCATCATCAACAAGAGGTGTTCGTGATCAAGTACTAGCATACGTACATCGGTGTGTCGTGTGTGCGAACGTAGAGGGATTTGCTTTAAATCCTAAAGATTCTTCTCTTGCCGAGCTAAAAAGGTACACGTTCTTTATCCGGTTAGTTAGATTAATTCATAGGATTTATTCCGCTACGTACTCGTGTTTAATTGATAATTGTTATATAACCCAACACAACACTTGCAGTTACCATCACTCAATCCATGTTCCTTGTTGGCATTGTCTCAATTGCGGTAAATTTGGTCATCTCATGAAAGTATGTCAGCAACCTAATCGAGCTCAACCTATATCCGCTCAGCCTCAGATGGTCCAGCCTGTGATACCTGCTCAAACTTCTATTTCACCTTATCGTACTTGTTATAACTGTGGTCAACCCGACCACTTTAGAAACGCTTGCCCTCTGCTTGCTGCTGCTGTTATTCCTAACCCTCCGGCCAACAAGGTAGACCATAGAACCCAACCTCCAATAGTTCAAACTATGGCACCAACACCTGTTCAAATTGCTACTACTATCCAGAATACTTTCTCCTCCATGTTTCATTGCTACCATTGTGAGAACTTTGGTCACCTACCATACACATGTCCCCAACTGTCCGCCAATAACCCTCCTGTAAAGCAACAACATTAAACTCCAAGCAACTACTACTCTCGTCGTGGATGATCTCTGAAGGAAGTACTGGTAATGCTTGAAGATCGTTTGGACTCTGTTAATACTTGAATAAATCGGTTTCCTTGTAATAAAGTTTGTAATCCTTCCAATCGATGTTCATCTTGTATATATATATACCAGAATATGAGTGTTACTCTTTACTTCTTGTCCTCCTACTTACTCAATCATTTCTTATATTCATATTACCTTTAAAACCTCTCATTATGATTAATCAGCGGACAAGAAACCTATTACCCTCAATTTCCGTTATCCTTATTTGCAACTCAATCCCTGACAAACATACTCTTAGGAAGATCAAACGTCATCATTGAATTGAGTATCTCAAACATCACGTGGAATTTGTTCCTCGTTTAGATAATCCAGACTTGACTATCCGTTATCCAGTAAATTAGAAACACGTGTCCTTCATCAAACCCGTAACAAATACGTGGCATCCTTGTTAAAATGTCACTTTATCACAATTCATTTGATCTAGTTCCCCACTTTGAGGAGCACCCATTCATTTAAAAGATGATACATCTCGAATGTACATCACCAGTCTGATGGACTCAATCACCAAATATCAAAACTCTTATATTAGCGACATCTTCATGAGAATTCTCAGAATCATCTATCTCCTCAAGATTAATTCTCATTATCCCTATACGGAATAATTATCTGTTAAGTAATTACTGAACATTCTCAAGACCATGATTTAATCTGGTCTTGACTCTATTATTAATCTTAATAAAGGAAACATTATGATATCCACTTTGTATTATCATTCGAATGGTGATTCATTCAAATAATGATTTGCAATTTGATATCAAGTGATCAATTCGTGTTATCATTTGAATGGTGATTCATTTAAATGGTATTCGTGTTGAATCACTATCTTTTCCTCAAACGGATTAATCAAGTATCTATGTTAAAAACAATCCTCTCGCATTATCATCGCCGTAAACAACGATGATTGAATTTGCTCTAGATCATAAAGTATCACTGATTTCTCTGGCCAGTCCAAGACTTATACGCACTACACCTAAACACTTGTGTTGATGCTAGCTTAGCATACATTTGGTTTTGGTCATAGACGTTAATCTTGGGTTTTAGCCAGTTTCTAATCCAGACTATTAACTAGACCTCGTGTTTCGTAGGTAAACTGAATGTGGCTCGCTACCCATTTAGCCCACCAATACTCGACACGTTATCTCATTAAGAAATCTGTGATCCCATTTGGTTGTGTGGAATAATATTCTTGAATTCATGTCAAAATATCAGTTTCAACAATTTAAAAGTGAATCATATTACCCCCACCACTCTCTTCATATTCCACCGGTCTTTTCCCTGAAGTAGGGGAGACAGTGATAAATCAAATCTATAAATCTGAAGGTTACGGACAATCATGTAATCATAATCCATAATTCAATCTCTATCATATCATTGCAATCTTAAGTTCATTCGTTAGTGTATGGAACATGGTGGTTCTCCGTAGGTTACTAACGCATTTTTAAAGTATTACCGATGTGGTGGGTTAGCTGCGGTACACCCTATATATAAGCATCAAAGGTACTTTAAAAATGAATTAGGAATCGAACTTAGAACTGACCGTTGGTTGTTGTTTGTATCAAATCTCTTATCACCATTGATATATTCCTTCCACTTATCTTGAATATCTCTTCTAATTTCGGGATGAAATTTCCTGAAGTAGTGGAGACTGTAACACATGTGTCCGACCCTATCACAAAACCCGACCCGAATTTTTACTTGTCACGTAAATCAAGTTTTGATTTGAGGATTTTCAAAAGAATTTGTCTAAGATATACAATTAAATTATGTTCGGGATACTCGATAATCATTTTTTAAAACTAAACAATAAATTTACAAGGTTTTAGGTTAAACGATTTGGTTAAAACGAAATAAAATGATTTTTGGTTTTTACGCGATTTCGGTATTCGATTTATCGTTTACCGAAAATCTCGGGGTTTATATCTCAAAATATATAATTTTTAATGTCCTACAATCATTTCATAACATTAAAAACCAATTGATTAAATTTTGAATTGATTTTGTTAATTAAAATGCAAATAATTGAATTTACCGTTTTTCATGCAAATCCGTTAATAACCGGGAATCACGTAAATGAAAAAACAATCATATTTTAAGGTTCCTTAATGTTTTATAAGGTTATTATAAGTTACTCGTATAATATTAGAGGTTAACGAGTTAAAACGAGTACGAACGGTTAAAAATAAAATAAATATATATTAAATACGTATTCTTATACCTCGTTATGCGTATATCGAGACTTAGAAAACCATGATAAAATATTCTAAACTATTTTTGAACATAAAATATTAAGTTTCACAAGGTTTAGGGGTTAAAATTTCACAAAAACCAAAGTTCAGGGGCTAAACTGTAAATAAAAGTTACAGGGACTAGTTCTGTCATTCCCTGATAGTGGGCCGCGATACGCGAGACCCGGGTTCGAAACCCTCGCGATACGCGAGCCGCGTCTGGTCGCAGTTTTTGCCACGTTCTTCTTTCTTGCTCTCCAATCAATGTGATTCGTGTCGTTTTGGCCGAATTAGTCACTCCTCGACGTGTAGCAGCCCCAGGCGACCTCGACTCGTGTAAATACCGAATCATAACATCGAAATCGAATTAAACTCACCAATTTACAAATCTTTCACCCAAAAACCCTCATTTGAGCCGCGATCTTCATCTGTCAAATTCGATCATCTCGTTTGGAGTTAGGAGCTAAATTTCAGGAGTCAAGCATCACTATGTATGATCAACAATAACCTTTCTTAGTTTTTGCAAATTCTATCTCTAAGTATGTTTTGTAAAAATGCATAAAATCTAGGGTTCTTGAGCTTGTTTTGTCAAAATCGGGTGATCGGGTTGGAATTAGGGTCTGAATTTTTGTAGGTAATCCTAAAATAATGTGTTTTAAGAAAGCCCTAAGTTAATTTCAAGTTTTGGAAAGGTTTGGTATTTTATCTAATAATCGGTCGAAATTAGGGTTTTCATGTCGTTGTTCTGCCTAAATTGAATAAACGATGTTGAATTAGGGTTTACTGTTTTGATATTTATTTAATAAATATATTAAAATTAGGGTTTTCTAGACGTTGCTTTGCCAAAATTAAACAAACGGGTTAAGTTTAGGGCTAATCTTTTAAAGGTATATTATAAAATAATATTTTAAGCAAAAACCCTAAATTTATTTCATTTAATAAAAGATTTTACTATTTATTTGATAATTATTTCAAAATTAGGGTTTGGAATATGATTATCAAATATTAAACAAACCGAAAAGTATTGAAACTTGATTTTTGGTCTTAGAACATATTTATACATATAATAAGTGTATATGAGTTCAAAAGTGATAAATAAATTAATTATTAAATAAATTACCAAAACCCTAATTTACCAATAAAGGGTAAAATGGTCTTTTGACCTAACACTCCTTAAGTTCCTCATGTCCTTAGAACTATAATCATTATCATTCCCTATATTTATTTAGCATGTTCGTTTCATTAGGATAATCTTCTGATTGTTATCTCTCGCGATTGGTTCTATCTTTCGTTTCCGATCTACTTATCAGGTGAGTAACCACTAAATCCCCCTTTCTTTTAATATGGAATATGACTCAATATTCAATTCGTATTATCATTACTAATGGTGATTCATTCGAATGATAATCCGACTTGTGAGAAATCATAGCTCCATATCTTTAACATTTTTGGGATGTAACATGTATCTCTATACTTAAATTGTTTCTCTAAACCACAAACGCGATTATATGATGATTTGATACGTTCTATGTATGTTAAATATGTATGGATTATTGTGATTGGTTTGATCTAGCACTGTTACTAATTCTATCTCGAAGCGTACTCATTAACACACCGAGCCGGGGTAACAATAATAGATCTATTGGTTTGACAGCCCACTTGGCCTGCCTGGAGGCGTCAAGTGATTGGAAGCCTAATTGTCTAGGGTTTGATGCGCTCATTCATTGGCTTTAACTCATTACTTGTTTGACTATACATATGAAAATATCTGGTTAGACATATATCGCTGATATTGAAATTATACTTATATTATTTAAACATGTGTTTACTCACAAACTACTTTTGTAGTTGACACTTTATCTTATACATGTTGCAGGAACCTATACATGAGCTATGTTGTGATCACGCTAGGATTGCTGGACCTAGATTAAAGACTTTAAATCAGTTTGATATGTATTACGGCATGTTTAATATTCTTGTACAATATCTTAAATTGATTAATGAGAAAGGGCATGTTTAAGTATTACAACTTATGTTAGTTGTCATGTGCATCTGGACAATCATCGCGCCCCGACATTTTCCGCCGTCGGTTGGGGTGTGACAATGCGTAGGGTTGTTCCCCTGCTGGTTCATGACGGTGTGTCGAGTATGGTGTGCTGGCCTGAGAGGGGGCCCCATAACTAAATGGCATTACACCACTACATTTGTTCATTATATACAGTTCCCCGGCGTTCGTACTACTCGCAGACGATCACCCGGGAGAGTGGTGATACTAGATTCGAGGATGATAAGCGGTCTAGTTGCCTGCTAGTGAATAATCTTTAAAAAGGTTATAAACACTCATTCAATCTTCTTCAACCACTGGTACGTTCTCCCAAGTAATATTAACTACGATTTACAAAACTAAAAACACCATCTTATTTTATCTTTATTTTCTTTTCTTTTCTTATTGTTAGTTTAGTTTGATTTAACATTTTTATATTTAATAGATCTGGCTAGACGTTAACTGAGATAAAGTATCAAGAGCCCTCCTTTTCCTTGTGTGCTTGAACGCTCTCGGTCAACTTACCACTACTATACTGCTTCTCGATGGGTGCACTTGTCCGTGTTATGTGGTGAAATAGTAGTTGTTCAAGTTTATCGTGTTTATAAATTTAAAAGCTTATGCAACAAAGGTGTCACTAAAACTGCTATATCTTTATATACACCTCATCGTACACTAATTAACTCTCCTCTACTTGTTGGGTTCTATCTCTCAATCTCGATTTACTTATAATGTGAGTACCCATACCCCCTTCTACTTTTGCTATTTTTGGTGTAACATGTATGCTATACTCAATCACTATACGCTCTGATATTCTATATACTATACGATACTATATTGTTCAATGTGTGAATTCTTGATGTGTGAACTTGTTGGAAATCTATGTGGATCTTGATTTGCACAGTAATTTAGGTGCAAATGTGACTCTATGTTATGGCACTATTTCTATTTCCGTACCTAGCTTGTGGTTGTTTTTATTTGGATTTGTACGGATGATGAACACCGTGGTAACTTTTAGTTTATCTAGTTTTATATTGTGTCTTTGGTTGAGAAAACATGGCCAGTTTTGTTAAACCAACTGTACAAGGATGTCAACATGGTACAGTGCGTGACAACAAAACCACGAGATACCGTCAAAATATAGAGGAAAGCATGTCAATTTTTTTCCAAAGCCTTATCTTTTATATTTCATATTGCTTTCATTTTGTATGCGTTTGGGCACATTGAGGGCAATGTGCAAATAAAGTGTGGGCATTGGTTACACACTATACTTGTTACTTGATAGAACGATCCTCCTGGGAGTTATCATTGCTGGTGAATAATGGGAGAAACGTATGATTGAGCATACACTAAGAGCAGGCCCTTTATATCTTAGTATAACAATCTTTTGTAAAAGTTTAATTATAAAAAGGTTACTAATCTGTTAGTGGCGAGTCATCCCAAGTGATACTATTTTTTATTGGAATTAACTAAAACTTATTTTATTTTTATTTTATCTTTATTAATTCTTAATTTTTAATCAAGAGCCCTCACACGTGTGTCCTTGGACGACCTCGATATCTTACCATCACTATATTACACTAATGATGAATGCACTCTAACGTGTGGTGTATGGTGATTGTTTGTTATCGTGTTTTATAAATTTCAAACAATTTGCTTTGTAAATTAACTTTTTGAACAACTTTGTTTATGTATAAAATATATTTTAACCCGTGTGAGGATAATCAAGTTGTTCAAAAGCTATTGTGTGTTTCATCATTTGCCAACTATCGAGAATTACCTAATGAGCGGTCACAAATGAAAGATTCGGGTGAACCATGGGGAGTCGACCATACATCACTAGTTAAGTTAACACAAGTTTGTAATTTTGAAAATAGTTCAACTAAATCTTTTTTAGCCAATTTTTACATTTTCCAAACAATCACGTCTAGTGGTAGTGCGACTTACATGGGTATAACGGGGCTGGAGATTCTTTTGAACGAGCCGAGTCAAGCGTTCGTTATCGAAGTGGTTGAAAGGCAAGCTTTCTTGAATCACGAATTACCATTTGCTCCTAAGTCCTTTTATGATCATAAACGAACACACTTCCTTCATTTGTCATTGAAGTTTGCCTTAAGGTAGTTGCCATTTGATCACTTTACAATTCAGGTGCTCATGGTGTTGCTTCAAAGTTGAGTTTGCACCAATATGCCAATAACTTGTTACACAATTTGCACCAAGCCTTGTTCGAACCTTTCGCCATCACACACATATCAAATTGTTGTCAAATTTTCCTGTTTCTACTCGTTGCAATGACTTCAAGCACTTGATTCTCCAATGGATTTTCACCACAATTAACCGAAGCACTAGCACTTAAAGAAACCATTATATTTTTTTTTAAACGTTTTACAGATTTAAAAGAGTACAGATTAACACGATTCAACCAAAACACCAACATGTATTTAAACTAACTTAAGGGAATTGAAAATAAAAATGAAAAATGAAAAAGAAAAGGCGAGTTTGGATGTCTAATGGTTAGTATAGTGCCTCTCTAACGACTCATTTTTCTAGCCATTGCAACCGGTTTTTAGGGACCGGTTTTGTAACCAGTTTGAAGCCAGAGATGTATAACCGAACCTGTAGTTCGGCTAGAAACGATAACCACTTTAGATCTAATTAACTTGTTTTTCTTGTAACCGGTTTTCGATTTGGCTTTCGATTTTAGTTCCCTAAAATAGTAATCTCATAAAAACATGAAGGTTACTTTCTAGTCTCTCACCTCAACTTTTCCCATCCCCTTCCCCCTTTATATCCCCTGTCTTACACTAACTTAGTTCTTCTACTCCAAAACACACAATGAGGCTCTGTATACTTTTATGCCTCACTCTCACAACACTCCTACTCACTGAGTCAACTCAGCCCCCCTTCGCCTGCGACTCATCCAACCCCGCCACCAAATCCTACCCATTCTGCAAACTCACCCTCCCCATCCCCGCCCGAGTCAAAGACCTCCTCTCCCGCCTCACTCTCGACGAGAAGATCCTGCAACTCGTCAACACCGCGCCGGCGATCCCGCGACTCGGTGTTCCGGCGTACGAGTGGTGGTCGGAGGCGTTGCACGGCGTTTCCAACTCGGGATACGGGATTTTCTTCAACGGGACTATCAAGGCCGCCACTAGTTTCCCGCAAGTTATCCTCACCGCGGCCTCGTTCGATGCCCGGTTGTGGTATCAAATCGGTCAGGTAGGTAAACTCGGTTAACTCAGTTAATTAACTCGGTTAATTAACTCAGTACCTATTTTAATACTCATTGGGGGTAATTTGAAAATATACCGGCGGTGGTTACAACGGTTGGCATGGCTTATATGATTTTTTTTTCATATGTAAAAATTATGTTGTTAATTAAATTTAATAAATATTTAGTTTCTCGGTTAACTTTGTTTAATTAAATTATGTTGTTAATTAAATTTAATAAATATTTAGCAAAAATTATGGGTAAACAAAGTTTGTTTTGTTTTTTTTTTTCTAAATTAGCTTAGTTAGAAAAGTATAGGCGATTAATTTTATTAGAATGAATGTTTTTCTTTATGAGAAAAAATAATTGATTAACTAAAAGTGGATAGTTAAAAGAACACTCATTTTAATAATATTTTACCTTAAAATTTTATCTCCATTATATATAATTTAACTAAAAGTATAATTTTTTAAATTCTTTTCTTAAATTTCTAATTTACCTATCTCTTTTTTTAAAATCTAATAATCTTTATTCAATTAAATAATATTCTTTCATTATTTTTTCTGTTTTTACCTGGCACAAAATATAAAACAATAGATATGAGTGAACGGTGCAACATCTAACTTGGGGGATGAGTTTCGTTTCCCCTAAATATATGAAAAAGGGAAATGAGAATGGGCGGGTTTTTAAGTGATTTTAAGCGATTTGTTTTTAAATTTGAGGATGTGATTAGGGATGCGGAATGAGATATGAATGGTAATACCGTTATATACATACCTAAATTTACATTAATGATTAGAAAATCGTACAAACACATGTTCTTGTTACTTTAAAGTTAAACCTGCGTATAAATACTATTACATCCTTTAATTTTGATATCTAATCCATTTCTTTCTATGTCATTTATATCATGTTAATCGTAGCACTACCCCACTACGTATAAACATTTAAGGTAGGGGCGAGGTTATCCATTGTTTTCTGATTTCTTAAATGTCATATCAATAATACGTCAGATTTTTTTTTTTATCGTTTATGACTCCGAAAAGAGGAGATGGTTTCCCATTTTATCCCAATTCCTCTTAGTATATTGGTACACATAATTATACATAAAATGTAATAGTGAGGCAAAGCATCCATTCAATATTTCAATGAATGGTAACTTTATGCATTTTTTGTTTCATAATAAATATTTATTTATAATGAAGTGGCAGATAAAAGTTTGTGATGAAACACCTATTTGATGACTTTTAATATGAAGAAAATCGATCCTCCTAAGCTCCACTCCCTCCAACTTTATGAAGTGCTTTCTTTAAATTTATATAGTAATTTATGCAATAAAACAATGGTAAAGTTATGATATTTGAAAAAGGAATTATATTTTAATTTAGGCAATTGGATTGGAGGCAAGGGCAGTTTACAACCAAGGTCAAGCTCATGGAATGACATTTTGGGCCCCAAACATAAACGTGTTTAGGGACCCAAGGTGGGGCAGAGGTCAAGAGACACCTGGCGAAGACCCATTGGTTAGTGGCAAATATGCAATTTCTTATGTTAGAGGGGTCCAAGGTGACACTTTTCAAGGTGGAGGGATCAAAGATGGACATCTTCAAGCCTCTGCTTGTTGCAAGCATTTCACTGCATATGATTTGGATCATTGGGAGGGTGTTAGTAGATTTGGTTATGATGCAAAGGTTAGTTTTTTCTTTCACTTTACCCCCTTATACTTTTGCTTGTTTGCCATTTCACACCTCCGGTTTCAACTTTTGTTTTAGAGTAAACTTCGTTTTTAGTCCCCAACGTTTGCACATTTTAACAATTTTAGTCCCAACTTTTCGAAAATCCCAATTTATTGTCTCACATTTCATTTTCTTTTCAATTATGGTTACAACGTTAACAAACGTTTAAAGAGCCGTTAGACTGCCCTCACATGGTCCCCACGTGAGGGGTATTTTTGTTATTTTCGTTTGTTTTAAAGTATGAGTTAAAACAAACGGAAATGACAAAAGTACACCTCATATGGGGACCACATGAGGGTAGTCTAACGACTCTTTAAACAACTGTTAACGTTGAGGTCAAAATTGAAGAAAAAAATGAAATGTGAGACACTAAATTGAGATTTTTAAAAAGTTAGGACTAAAATTGTTAAAATGTGCAAACGTTGGGGACTAAAACCGAAGTTTACTCTTTGTTTTATAATGCGAATGACAACTAATAAAGGCGAAGTAAAGAATATAAATTTAGGATAAAATGAAATAAAAAATATGTTCTTTCATGAAATGATTCTCTTTCATTTCTTGAAATGTGAGATCTAGTTATATTATTTTGTGATAAAAGATAAAATGATTGATGCTTCTTTCCGGACTTAGCGGGTGGCTTCTTTTTGTTTTTAGAGTCTTTTAAGATATATTATTCAAATGCTTTTACATATAAAATAGCATTATTCAAATCTTTTATACATACAATATTGTTTTGGATCTCCTGATATGATTATTTATTACTTTTTTTATGGAAAAATGGTATTGGGTCCTAAGAATTTTTTTAATTGATAAACTAACTTTTATCATTATGTATAAATATCATTTTTTTATCCGAGATATATTTTAATACCTTTTAGATACGTGATAAGCAACAACGATTAGACCATTTGTAGTAGGGCGTGACCATCTTAGGTCGCCATCCGATCACGTCTTGAGCATCGCACTTCCATGCATCATAGAGTATTTTATGATTGCTACAACGGCTTGAAGGCAAGGAAAATGATTTTTTATTAGTTATTTAATTTTCCAACAAACCACAATTTCTATAATTAATTTATCTGTTTTGAAATTAAACATTATATTCACACAAACACCATTACACTCTTCATAGTGATTACTACATGATAACACATTTTCATCATTTTCACCTACCCTTAGGGCGGGGGGGGGGGGGGAGGGGGGATGAATGAGAGGCCGATAGGGCTTATGGGCCTTGCGATACAAGCGAACGAATAAGAGACTTGTACATTGTGTTAAATAACTTGTATATTATGCGAGAGAGGTGTATGTAAAATATATACATTATGTTAAAAAGCTTCTACAATATGTTAAGTGAGTTTTTTATGCAATCATAAAAATGTTAGTTTTTGATACAATAATAGAAGTTCTTTTATTTATTTATTTATTCTAAACCTCTTTTAATTTTTTTTTTATAAATAAATGTGAAAATAGGTGACAAAACAAGATCTTGCCGACACATATCAACCACCATTCCAAAGTTGCATCCAACATGCCCAAGCTAGTGGAATCATGTGTGCTTACAACCGTGTCAATGGAGTCCCAAACTGTGCTGATCATAATCTTTTAACCAATATTGCTAGAAACCAATGGGGTTTTCAAGGGTAATATACATATTTTCCTCTAACCTAAACAAATCAAATATATATAAAAACTGTTTAATTAAGAACTAGAAATTAATCAAACTAATTACTTTGTTCAGGTACATCACTTCAGACTGTGATGCTGTATCCATCATATATGATGTTCATAAATTTGCCAAAACGCCCGAAGATGCGGTTGCTGAAGTGCTTAAAGCAGGTGTGTATATCTTACGACTCGACCTCTCTCATCCACATCAGAGTCATATAATAAAACAGTTGTCATATGTCCACATCAGTGTCGTATTGCAACTCATCTTTTTAATCCCTAATAGAAAAATAATAATAATAATAACACAATAATAATAAATGTTGGATATTTTAGTGTAAAATAGATAGCGTATAACATGTAAATATGAGTCGACGCATATTTGGATGTTATCGGGACTAACGGGGTTCGGGGGCAGCGCCCCCGAGAGAAGCGGGGTCCAAGGGGCAGAGCAACTTGGAAAAATTTTATTTCCAATAAAATGTTATAAGGAAAAATGAAACGAAAAATTAAATTTTCGTAAAAATCACATATTAAATGTGATATAAGATTTTCCGATTTTATCCTAAAAATTAACCGCTTGGGCAGTTAATTTGAGACCAAAAACTGCTTCCTGATAATATACATTTTTGAATTCATTGGAACTTACTCTGATCAATTGATTGATCACGAGTTTCTCTGCAACTAAACACATACGAAGTTCTTGAATCTAATATGATTTTATCCGATCATTAAACTGGGGCATGTTTATGTCCATTCATTTAACTTTAACCGAATATGAATATGAACAATTTTTTTGTACATGTTTGTTCGTTAAGAACATGAACATGTTTGTGTTCGTTCGTTAAAAATCTGAACGAAAAGTTCATAATTGTAAATGAACATACATAAACAAACACAAATAAGCAAACATAAACGAGCACAGACGAACAAGGCTAATACTTACCTATACAATAATGTCAGTGGTTAACAAACACATCTAAATTAGTGGTTTAAATGGATGGCTCCTCAAACAGTTGATGCTTCAGTTTGTCTGTTGTTAGGTCATTTGACTTTCATGTATTGAAGTATGAAGAGTGTGAGGGTGTGTGTTTGATTGAAGGTCAAGTTCAAATTTAGTCCATGTATTATGATCAACTTGTAGAGTTAGTCCAATATAAGAGGCATATATGATCACTAGAGTTTAATAGTTAAAGAAGCAAATGGTTAAATATGTTTTTTGGAACAGATAACTCACACACCCTTTAAAATTACCCCTAAATCTACACACCAATATTCCTCGTGGGATTAGAACCCTTAGCCTCATGGAAATAAACACATTTACGACACACGTTAACACAGCTAGGCTAGAAGCACTTTACTATACACACTGGAATACTTTTATAGTCTAAACAGTAGAACTCGTCCTAAAACACTAGCCTGTTAGGTGAGAGCATTCATTAAGTCTATCAATATTTACGTATAATAGTTTTGATCCATAACAAATGTATAAGGTATAATATAATACATTATATTATACTGTATAAGTTTAAAATACACAAAAAGAACATACCAGATTAAATGTGTTATCATTATCTTTATCTTATGCAAGTGTAACTTGTTGACAATTTTGGACCATGTGGGTTGTTTGGTCCACACACATTTGGTCCATACGCATGACCCTCAAAATAATTGCTATGTTTTCCTTAGACCGATCCATACACTATGGTTGTGTCACGTGTCATAACTTTATTTTTATATAATTTTAGAACTTTTATCCCGTTCTTTTAAGGGTATATTTCACATAATGGTAACCAAGTGTCCTAAATATTTTACTAAAGTCACTTAAATTTTTTTTTTCCTCTAAAGTCACTCAACTTTCATTACGTGTTTCAATCTTGTATAATATTTTTTAAAAATGTTACAATTCTATAAAATTAAATTAGGCAAAGGAAAGATATATGAATGTTAGTTAATATCTGGTGATTAATTTCTTCAAATTTGACTTAAATTAGACATTTATTAAACTTGGTTATTATTTAATAATTTTTATTTTATTACAGTTACCTCCTAGATGTAGTTAACTTTAAAAAAATTAATCACCAAATAGTAATCAAGATTCACATATGTTTCATTTTCCTCAATTAATTTTATTTTAACATTTATATAAAAATTATATAAGATTGAAACACCTAATGAAAGTTAAAGTAACTTTAGAGAGGCAAAAAAAACTTCCTAATATTTATTGCAAACTATTTAAATTTTCCTTTATTCAACCGGTATAATACAAAGGCTTCTAACCTAGTTATATATAAAATAAAAAAACATTATTAAATCTTTTTATTTATGTAATAGAATTCTTTTGCACTCCTTAATAGTAAGGAAAAAAAACTATAATGACCTCTAATCAAGCTTCTTAATGTTTTAAAATTCTAACCAATTTCTTGTTTTTTTTTTACAAATTAACAGGCATGGATGTCAACTGTGGCTCATACTTGAAGGACCACACAAAATCAGCAGTCCAAAAGAAAAAACTCCTAGAATCAGACATAGACAGAGCCCTTTCCAACCTTTTCACCATGAGAATGAGACTAGGCTTATTCAATGGTAACCCAAACTCCCTCCCTTACGGCTCGATCGGTCCGAACCAGGTCTGCTCCAAAGCGCACCAGGACCTCGCCCTCGAAGCCGCAAGAACCGGCATTGTCCTTCTAAAAAACTCCGCGAAACTCCTCCCACTGAAAAAAACCATCTCGTCACTAGCCGTTATCGGCCCCAACGCCAACTCAGCGTACACCCTAATCGGGAACTACGCGGGCCCGCCTTGCAAATCTGTTGAACCACTCAAAGCCCTCCAGAGCTATGTGAAAAACACTCAGTATCACAAAGGGTGCAACTTTGTTAACTGCAGTTCTGCTTCTATTAATGAGGCGGTTGAGGTTGCGAAGAATGCGGATTATGTGGTCTTGTTTATGGGGTTGGATCAAGGTGAGGAAAGGGAGGATTTCGACCGGATGGATCTGGTGCTTCCGGGTCAGCAACAGGCTTTGATTAGTGCTGTGGCTAAAGCGGCTAAGAAACCGGTGGTTTTGGTCATGATCTGTGGCGGTCCGGTGGATATTTCGTTTGCGAAACGCGATCCGAAGATTGGTGGGATATTGTGGGGTGGGTATCCGGGTGAATCTGGTGGCATTGCACTTGCGGAAATCATCTTTGGGGATCATAATCCAGGTCAGTTTCAAGAACTATATTTAAGATCATAAAGTTTTCTAGTTTCTAAATGATTAGATGCATGTTGTTTAGGGGGTTTATGGTCTGGTTTTGGCCGGTTTTAATCAAAAGAGTTAACTTTCTTTTTTTGGTTTTTGAGGTTTATCAGTTTTCTCACTTTTAGTCCAATTAAAAAAAAAACGATTTAAGGGTCTCACCTTTTGTTTTTTTCTTAATTTTGATCATCTTTAAAAATCTGTCCAAATTAACTCTATTTTATATCAATAAAGCGGCATTTAGTTGTGGAAAATGTTGTTTAGTTTTTCATTTCTATTTTTTTAGAAAATGGAAGGAGTTTTTTATCACTAGAAAACACATAATTTTTTTTTAAAACGCGTTCAAAATTGAAAGATAGAATTTCCATTTTCCATATTAGAAAACTAGAAAACATGAAAAACTGAAATAAAATATTTGAAAAACAATAAAATGTAGTTTTCAAAACAGTGTTTTCTATTTTCTTGGAAACCTTTATGGAAAATTGTAATTTGATCATGTTTTCTGTTTTCCATGTTTTCTTGGAAAAGAAGGAGTGTTTTTCACAACTAAACGCGCCCTAAGTTTCCTAGTTTCTAACTGATTAGATGCATGTTGTTTAGGGGGTTTAGGGTCCGGTTTGGCCGGTTTTAATGAAAATTTTGGGACATTTTTTGAAGAATCTAAACCCCGTACCTACAAGACTGGTTGAGTGACCGGTTAAAATGGTTCGATTTGGACGGTTTTTGAACACCCCTAAATTGTTAGCGTTTTCATTTTGTGCAGGAGGGAGGTTACCAATGACATGGTACCCGAAAGATTTTGTCAAGATACCTATGACGGACATGCGAATGAGACCCGAACCATCTTCGGGCTATCCGGGCCGCACGTATAGATTCTACACGGGCCGTAAAGTTTACCGGTTCGGATACGGGCTCAGCTACACAAAATACTCATATCAATTCGCATCCGTCACGCAAACCAAACTCTTCTTAACTCGAATTTCAAGCACCGGTTCCACCCTCGAAAACTCGGACTCGGTCCATTACGTGTCGGTTACGGATGTGGAATCCGAATCGTGTCAAAACGCCAAGTTCTCGGCAACCGTGGAGGTCGAAAACCGCGGGGAAATGGACGGGAAACACGCGGTTTTGCTGTTTGTGAAGCAAAATGATGTGGCAAATGGGAAGCCGATGAAGCAGTTGGTAGGTTTTGAGAGTGTGAAAACGAAAAGTGGAGAAAGAAGTGAAGTGGAGTTTGTTGTTAGCCCTTGTGAGCATTTTAGGACAGCTAATGAGGAAGGATTGATGGTGGTTGAAGAGGGGACTCGTTATCTTTCGGTGGGGGATCAGCAATATCCAATTTCGGTTTTACGTTAAAGTTTTTGGGGTTTTAACGGCTTTAACTACTCGAGCACTATGTTGTATTATGATTATAAACTGTAAGAGCGTGTTTGGTTTGTAGAATTCAATTGAATTTAGTGGAATTGGATTCTGAATTTCATCTATTAATGTGTCTGAAAATGGATATGAATTTTGTTCTTAATGTGTTTGGTTAAGAAATGAATTTGAACCGAACATTTCTTTAAACCGTAAAGGTTGTTATCTTCGGCTATTCGCCATCGTTGAATTTGTCACCACATGACCATATTGGATAGAGAACTAAAAACCATATAGGTTCGGTTCAAAAGATATGGACCGGGTTTTGGGTTTTTTGTTTTTAGTTTCATTTGGCCATGGTTATGTTAAGCATATTTGTTGTTTATTTTTTGACATCCTTCGTTCGAGTGTTCCCAAAGATTGAAGCACGAAACAAGTTGCATGTATGATCTAGGTGGCGTTTGGTTCACGGAATGTAATGTAATTGGAATTATAAAGTTTTTCTTTTAAAATTGTGCTTAAGATGGGTAAGGATGAGTTTGAAATACAATGAATTCCTTTACTCAATGGAATTTAGAAATCCTTCACTTTAATGAAGGAAAGTTACATGACCTCAAATTTTATTGATTAAAGGAATTCATTGTATTTCAAACCACTTCCTTACCCAACTTAAGCACAATTTTAAAAGGAAAACTTTACAGTTCCAATTACATTACATTTCGTGAACCAAACGTCACCTAAGTGTTGCAACGAGTTGCTAACACATCCAGGAATGTTAATCGAAAACAAAATTTCAATAAATTGCCTAAACAACTGTTTCCTATGTCTTAAAAAACCCTAAACTTGAGTTTATGAGTTTTAGTGCGGTTTTTGACACAAAAATGTTGTGAATTATGGTTGTTGATTAATTAGTGAAGTTGTTGGAACCTCCACGAAGTGAAAGTCAATATTAGTCACGAAGTTCATCACCTAGATATGCCATGATGGTCGTAGGGTGTGTGTGGATTCTTTTGAGGAGTATGCAGTCCATTGAAATAAGATATATGAAATTATGTGATTGTACTGATTTTGAATTATGTAACTCTTTAGACTATGTACAAAGATGTATATATAGTAATGACATATTCATAAACTAGCTTAACTTCTATTGATTACAATATGTTCCAATAAATTGTAGAGAGCTCTCGGGGTTCAAGTAGCGACACAATTTAGTTAGAGATGTTTTTTTTACATATTCAAGTGTGTCGAGATTTCTGCTAAGAAAGAAGCACCCGTAAACTTTTTAACCGACCCGTTGGAAGGAAGATCAACACTCAGACCACTTAACATTTTTATTTATGAATGAATAGGAAGGAAACATGCTTGTTTGGATCTAACATGGGTTTCCCATCTTGTGGTTTTGGAAAGTAGTACTTTCACAGCGGGTTAGACTGTTTTAAAAGGCGCGTCAGACAAAGTCACCAAACATAAGAAGGTGTGTTTTGATAATCAACACGTTTTTATACCATTTTCATTTAACACTTAGTGTTTCCTTTCACCTGAGGTCGTGGAGCTACTTAGAGCATTCATGGTAGGGTTCTTATAAATATGTGAGTGTAAACCTTAAAATTAAAGGTTTGGTTGTGAGTGGTTGTGAGTATAGCAGAGAGAAAAAGTTATTGTTCATCTGTATATTTTATAAAAAAATTGTTGATTTCTTAAAATTTGAGATTTGGTTGTGATTAAAGAGAAAGAAAAGGTAATGATTAAGGTATAAAAAATATTATTTAATTGTGGTTGTGAGTAAAAGAGCAAGAAAAAGTAATGATAAATGTATAAATTATAAGAATAGGGATAAGAACCTCTTGGGAATGCTCTTAGTAGAGTTACTTCAACGTGATACGGATCCGGATGATCTGTATCCGGAGCCCGACCCGGCCAGCCGGTCCCGTGACTGTGACCCTTTGGGGATTTGAAATCCATTCCCATTGGGTTTCTTATCCCCCCCCCCTCTATCCGATTTAATATTTTATTATTATTTAATAAGTTTTCTACTCTATCTTTACTTGATAGTTTCTTAGTTAAGGTGTGTTTATTTTTCTTTGTTTTGTCTATTTAAACGCGTTTGTATCTCATATTGTGAAAGTTGATTTGATTAATAAAAGTTCTTTTTGAAGATTTAAGCATGAAACAAGTTGCATGTATGATCTGAGTGTTGCAACGAGTTGCTAGCACATCCAGGAATGTTAATCGAAAACAAAATTTCAATAAATTGCCTAAACAATTGTTTCCTATGTCTTAAAAAACCCTAAACTTGAGTTTATGAGTTTTAGTACGGTTTTTGACACAAAAATGTTGTGAATTATGGTTGTTGATTGATTAGTGAAGTTGTTGGAACCTCCACGAAGTGAAAGTCAATATTAGTCACGAAGTTCATCATCTAGATATGCCATGATGGTCGTAGAGTGTGTGTGGATTCTTTTGAGGAGCATGCAGTCCATTGAAATAAGATATATGAAATTATATAATTGTACTGATTCTAAATTATGTAACTCTTTAGGATATGTACAAAGATGTTTATATAGTAATGATATATTCATAAACTAGCTTAACTTCTATTGATTACAATATGTTCCAATAAATTGTAGAGAGCTCTCGGGGTTCAAGTAGCGACACAATTTAGTTAGAGATGTTTTTTTTACATATTCAAGTGTGTCGAGATTTCTGCTAAGAAAGAAGCACCCGTAAACTTTTTAACCGACCCGTTGGAAGGAAGATCAACACTCAGACCACTTAACATTTTTATTTATGAATGAATAGGAAGGAAACATGCTTGTCTGGATCTAACATGGGTTTCCCATCTTGTGGTTTTGGAAAGTAGTACTTTCACAGCGGGTTAGACTGTTTTAAAAGGCGCGTCAGACAAAGTCACCAAACATAAGAAGGTGTGTTTTGATAATCAACACGTTTTTATATCATTTTCATTTAACACTTTTGGTTTCCTTTCACCTGAGGTCGTGGAGCTACTTATAGTAGAGTTACTTCAACGTGATACGGATCCGGATGATCCGTATCCGGAGCCCGACCCGGCCAGCCGGTCCCGTGGCTGTGACCCTTTGGGGATTTAAAATCCATTCTTATTGGGTTTCTTGTTCCTCACTCTATCCGATTTAATAGTTTATTATTATTTAATAAGTTTTCTACTCTATCTTTATTTAATAGTTTCTTAGTTTAGGTGTGTTTACTTTTCTTTGTTTTGTCTATTTAAACGCGTTTGTATCTCATATTGTTGAAGTTGATTTGATTAATAAAAGTTCTCTTTGGAGGTTTATCCAAGAACCCTAGTCGTCTGAATACGTATCACAAGGGCTCTATGAACCTAAAATCTATGAATGTTTGTTTTAAATTTCTTGGTATTGTTATAAAAAGGGGTTAGTCGTGCATAAATTGTTGCTCATTTGCCTTCTATTCTATATAGACGTTTATGACTCTTAATATAGAACTACTAGCATGAGTAAAACTTGGGTTTTTGGTCGATTGGTTACACCGTGTGATTCTGAAATGTTATTGGATGTTTAAGTGGCTACATACGACCTCGTATATTGCTAATTGGTTTGCAATTGATTAATGGTACAAATAATCAATTGTGGGAGCTATATTTGTGAGATTCGCACTTGAAATTAAGTTTCTGGAAGTAAGCATCACATGGTCATTTGACTCAAGAACACGAAACATGCGAAAGGGAACTTATAAGCACCACTCGTGTGGTCAGGACCAAGATGTGTGTGCGGGAAGCATGATCCATATGGACGTGTGAGTTATGAAAACGAGCCATGTGATCGAGGATCTAAGTCACAACCAGGGCACAACCCACAGTCTGATCATGTGTCCGAGGTTAAAGATCGCACATGACTATTTTGTTGCTATTTTAGTGTAATTAGTATTAACTATGACTTGATCGTGCTTATACTTTTTATCGTTCGGGTTCGGTGGTGCGGGGTAGTGCACGCCTGATCAATCAAGTTTTAAGTCGAGAACCTCGAAGGGGGTTCCAAAGGGGCAGAGCCCCTGGCTAGAAGAAAGTGTAAATTATGAATTCGAAATACAGATAACTGCAATGCAGTTATCTGGACGCTCCAGGCCCTAAATTCATGATCATACGCACATTTGCAATACGGTTCAAAATTCTACACTCTCAAAGATTCTCTAATTCATATTGTTCGTCTAGATCGTATCCAATCGATAATCTCGAGTGAACCACGAGAATATTCGATCTGAAAGTGTTCACACGCTTTCTAGATAATCCAGGAAACTCTCGATTTCTAACATATTTGACTTTCTACCATGACTTAGTGGTTCTCAAATGATCCTCCCCTGCGAGCATACAAGTCAATGTTATTATTTTATTAAGCACTTGACTAGGATTGTAAATATTGATATATTTTCTTTTTTATTATTTTTATAAAGTTTAAAAAAATAAAATAAAATAGGGTTCTAAAATAAGTTAGTATTTGAGGAATCAAATTTTCCCCAAGTTATCCGGTAGAATTCAACTCAAATTGAAACATAGAGAATGTAAGATTGAAACGAAATAGGATCAAATAAAACTTTTATTGAATCAAGCGTTATGGAATTAAAGAGAGAAATCACACTTAAAACACATAGTCTAAAAGTGAGAAATGTCACAGATCTTCTCTTCCGAGTTATCCTTTTTCTATTTATAAGCTTCCCGCGCTGCATCTGTTTCGTTTTCGTCTAGATCCGTCTCATATGCACTCTCAGCCATATATGTTCCAGACCTTTGTCCCGAACTCAAATGCTTACCTATATTTTTATAAGTTATATTCACATAATATGTTAAATCCTAACAAATCCGATACACATAGTACCTGTAAAATACCTAGTATCATCAGTATCCATGATAAAAAAATGAATGTTATGATTGAATAAACAATAAAATCAATAAGCTTAACTTTTAATTTAAAGACCAACACTAATATAGATTTTTTTAAAAGTAGGAGTTTTAGGGTTTTAAGTGGATTATTATGGGTAATTTTTTAAATTGTTTTTGTTTCTAGGAAGCTTACATGTCATTTATCCATAGGTTGAAGTGATGAGGTGACAATTTGAGTTGAAGTCTACAATTTGAAACCGCATACTCGATTAAATAATATAAAATATTTGAAATTAGTTAACTTCGCTTTTGGTCCCTAAGGTTTGTACATTTTAATTTTTTTAGTCTAATTTTAAAAATTATATCATTTCAGGGCCTGAACTTTGAATTTCTTAATAATTTTGATCACTTTTTGACGCCATCCAAAATCACCACTAAAACGAGGGGTATTTCTGCAATATTACCCTAGCGAATCACTTAATCAATCCCTCACACACGATTCCTCACTTAATCGATCCCTCGTGTACGCTGCTCCCTAAAAAAACTCAAACGCACGATCATGGAGGATTAACCTTCATGTTGCTCATACGATCGATCAATTATCTATGCTCGTTTTCACGGAAGCTTCAAGATTCGAATCGCAAATCACCATGGTATTAACGACGTGGATTGTTCAAAAAATAGGAGAGGTGTTTGATCCTTATGATGTATACGGTGAGCAAAATCATATAAGTTTCAAAACATGGTGCTTTGTTTATGTTATCTGAACATTTGATCGAATATTTTCTATATTATTTTGTATTTAGGTCATATCCCTACAATATCGTGGACACCAATGAAATCTACGGCCAGGGTTAACTGGAGTTTGCGAGATCTGTATAGAACGTATGATAGTTTGACACCCACAATCGCAAATCACCATCCTGTCAATTTTTTTTTAAAATATAGATCGCTACTTTTTAAGTAGTTAGGATTATTAGGTTTTTATTTTTCTTAATATAGATTGCTTCTTTTAATAAATGATTATTAATTAGACAAAAATGCCCTTCATATTAACGGTTATTTTGGATGGAATGTAAAACGCAGTGGCGGACCCAGGAATATTTTTCACGGGGGTCGCTTTTTATAGGTGCTCGGATTTCAATCATATCGTTGTTAAACTTTTTGGGTCAGTTATTTTTTATTATTATTTTTTTTACTAGAATTCCCATCAAAGTAGCAAACACCCACCAACATCTAAATTTCATGTCATCTTAACACATAGCGAGAAACATTTAGGAGGTTAGGATTTTCAAAAGAAAAAAAAGGTCTCGTTCGAGACTTTGGGAGCCAGATGTTTGTTTATTTTTGTAAATAAATTCGTTTTAAATATTTCTGTACGGGTATTGATAAATGTTTTACAGTTGGGTAGATAAGTGTTTCCAATCACTTACCCTAGTGGTTAAAATTTGTGATCTTGAATGGCAGGTCGAGGGTTCAAGACCTGTGGCCGACGCTTATTTATTTGTTTCTTAAATCTCAAGAAAAAAACAGTATAAAAATAGTCAACGACATGTTTCAAACTCAGGACCTAATATAAGCCTAATATAAGGAAACAGAGCGACTTAATTACATGTTCAAGACCACTAGGCTACACCGATTTTTGTTAATTATATGGAGGTCATTTATATATATTTAAGGGGGTCAGTGAGATTTTCCTTTAAAGACGTTCTATTACTAGTACGAAATCGATGGGGTTCGCTTGACCCCTACCCTTTAACATAGGTCCGCCCCTGGTAAAAAGTGATTAAAATTATTAAGAAATTCAAAGTTCAGGCCTTGAAATGATATAATTTTTGAAATTGGTCTAAATGTGTTAAAATGTGCAAACCTTGAAGACTAAAAACGAAATTAACTCTAAAAAGTATTAATAACGCTAGATCTGATCCTTTGAAGGTGGAAGCTCTTCCAAATTGATTATGGTAGCCAATGGTTAGTCAAAATGATGAGCAAGATGAAGTCTTTATTAACACTGAAGATGAAATCCAAAAAAAAAACATGCAATTTGAACGAATCTAAAACTAATTATCAAGAAAATGAAGCTCATCAAGAAACATAGTTGGAGCATCTTCTAAGTATGAACTAGCAAGGGCTTTCCTTATTACTTGTTTTTTGTTGCGGTATATATATACAGTATCACCGGGATAACCCTTTACTTAAAATATTAGCTATTTTGAATCATTTTTTATGAAATTATAGATCAAGAAGTTAATGATTTTGTAGAAATTGAGGAAATAATAAAAAGGTCTTTGAAGAAGATAATTATTATGAATTCTTTTAATCACGTCTATTGTTATAAATCGCAGACTTCAAACACGTATGTATAGTTCATTATTTGAAATCATTCACTTCCTAGGAAAAAAACAGTTTTAAAATTCCACTAATGAATTATCTAACCACATTAACTATCTGTATAAAAGTGGGAGGTTTTGTGTTCAAGTACCATCAAAATAAGGCCAGGTTGGGCCAAGGGTTTTGTCACCTATGGTGAGTTTCCTCCCGATAAGAAATGAAGATTATCGGATGGGTAAGTAATGTCCCTGTCAGTTATCAAAATTTGTCGTAAAAAAAAAAAACACTACCCGTATGATAAAATCCTTAGAACTTTGGTTAGAATAGGTAATGTTTTAAAAATACAGGGACTTAATTGACATATTTGCAAAAACTTCGATCAAAAGTAGATCTCCCGTCCTATAATTTCATCGTGGACTCACGAGTCACGACGCGCTTGGATTCGATTCCGCTTTCTTCGATTTCTGCAATCGGTAATCGATCTTTCGTGTAGGCTTCCTTTCAATCTAATCGCACATAACTTTCAATTATCCTCCAAATTTCCAGTAATCCTTGATCCAATCGATTGATAATCCTAAATTAGGGTTCATCGGATTCGTTTTTCAGTTCAACCCTAATCGCTTAATTCCGTCTCGAATTAGCTTCCTACGATTGTTGATCAAGGTTTAAGTTCGGTTCAGAGATGGTGAAAGGAGGAAATGATGGAGACGTAGGGGCGAATTTTAAGAAGTATGGCGTTCCTTTCTATGGTGTTTCCTTTGTCCCTCGGAGCGTGTTCAGATCGTCTGACGCAGAACCGAAGCTGGAAGACGAAGTTTCCGGTGATGAATCTAGTTATGTGATATTTTCTGGTGGTGGTGGAGAAGGTCGAAGTGGAATCCCTAATGCTCTCGTGATCTCCCTCTTTGATCCTGCTTCCAATTCGCTTTCTGATCAGCCTGTAAGTTCCTGTTTCTCCCTGCAATTTTGTTGTTTTGAAGATACAATTTACATAATTTGAAGATATAGAACGATATGGATTGTAAAGAAATTTTCACATATCAATGACACGTTAGGAGATTTGAACCATAGTTGTCAAAAGCTGAGGGTTTTTCTAAGCGAGGCTCATAGTATTTTTAGGGGTTTTAGACTTTTGGTGTTGTAATTCCTATTGGGGTAACGGCTAGGTCAGACTTTCAGATGCAATGATAGGCAACGGTCGAATTGGGATACAGAAACATAACCGGATTCGAACCTGAAGTACTTCCTAAATTGAGTTTTGGATACAGAAATCACTGTCGAGATTCGAGTAGAGGTTCCAAAGAACACTGCCCTAGTGGCCAAACTTAGATTAACAATGGATAATGCAATCTCTCTAAACTTAAGAGATCACAGAAACTTTCTTTAACACAAATTCACCACCTTCAATGAAATAAAACGTAGATACAATTATGAAAAGAAGTGCGTAGCTACCACTAGCTCACGTAGCTTTTTATCCTAGAGAATTAACTGCTATTAAACTGAAATAAATAGAAAAGAGGAAATAGCATAAAACTTAAGTTCAAAGAAAAAAATATTGACAACATCTAAACTAAACGCGGGTCTTCAAGATGGTCTTCATGAATGATATAATTTTCCTAAACAACCCCCGTATATTATGGAGCTTGCTGTCTGTACAACTGTGCGTGCCTATCATCCTCCTAATCTTTAGAAAAGTTTGACCTAAAACTTTGGTAAAAAAATCTAAATTTTGGCATGCATGCATTGTTCAATTCGTTCTCGGTAGATATAGTGTAGATTCACCTTTCATCTTGCATCTGTTGTGCTTGAAATTCGAATCCAACTGGAACCTATTTACTTTAATAGAACTATACAAATGAATTCTCCAAGGGCTTGGAGCTTCCTTGTTACAAATGAATTCTCCAAGGGCTTAAAGCTTGTTACACGTAAAGGCTGCCTCCCTGTTTCATTTCACATTTAGGCTTTGCTTTCTGCTTCCTTGTACTAATCTGAGTTTCATCTTCAAGAACTTTAAGCACCTGGAATAGTGACCTAAAATACACAGAGTCAACTAGGGCCCAATGACCCGACTTGTTAGTAGTAATTGTTAATGGTAGTAATGTGATTTGCCTACCATCCTTGTGAAAGGAGTAGGTATTATCATGACCATTGTGAACTACTCATCTGTCGAACATCCAAGGTCGACATAATAACACATGACATGCATCCTCCTATTGTACATCTTGCATCGGGGTCGATTCATCTTCTTGTTTGGTGATACTGTAAAGAGCCCGTTTCACAAATAGGCACTTGTTTTCATCGGGAACACATCCATTGTCAACATAAGGAGGTTTAACATATGAGTCCTTCAATTGTTCTTCCATTGTTTTGAATTTATATGCCATCTTTGGAACTGGTAAACTAAAAGGAGATTAAAACGGAGTCGGGTTCAAGAAAAGGCAGAAACGAGCCTGATTCTCTGCACAATCCGGTTGGGGTAACGGCTATGATTGGACTTTGCAAATGCCACGATAGGCAACGGTCGAATTGGGATACAAAAACACCACCCGATCTGAAGATGAAGAGTTTCCTAATCTGAGTTTCGATACATAAATCACCACCTAGACTCAAGTAGAGGTTCCAAAGAACACCACCCAAGTGGTGAAACTTGGATTAGCAATGGATAATGCAATCTCTTTAAACTTAAGAAATCACAAACTTTCTTTAACACAAATTCACCACCTATATTGAAATAAAATGTAGAAGCTTATATGAAAAGAAGTACATAACTACCACTAGCTTAAGTAGCTTTGATTCTAGAGAATTAACTGCGATTAAACTGAATTAAATAGAAAAAGGAAATAGCATAAAACTTAAGTTGAAAGAAAAAAACATCAACAACAGCTAAACTAAACGCGGGTCGTTAAAATGGTCTTCATGCATGACATAAGTTACCAGAACAATGCCTGGATATTACGGAGCTTGCTATCGGTATAATTGGGTGCCTATCATCTGGGCTGGTTTAAACTGTTTTAAGTTGATTTCAGGCTTGTTTAGGGCATGTGTAAGTGGTTAAGAGTTAAATCCTGTGTTGTCAAAAGCCCTTGAGGCGAGCGCCTAGGCGCTAAATCAAAGCCCAGTGACAGTAAAACGCCTTATGAGGACAGAGGCGAGATTGTGCTACTTATTTGGCAAACCCTTATAAAGCGGTGGCTTTTTTTTCAGACACAAGTTATAAGAGGCCGTGGCTTTTTCCAATTATGTGGTTTTTTTTACTTTATATTTGCTTTGACTTGGTTTGATTTTTTTATTCGCTGGAGACTTACTTTTCTTTTTTACAATCAGGAGACTTACTTTTCTTTTTTAATTTCTTTTGTTTTTTACAATTGCTAGATAATTAATATAATAACCAAGAAAAACCTGGTCCATCCATTTACTCCAATATGGCTATATTTTAACCCACAATACATTCTTCTACTTTCTCATAATACAGGATTCAATTAGTTTTCCTGTTTTTGTTTTTTCTTCTAAATCACAGCTTCTTTGTAGTTTCTTATACGAACCGTTCCTTTCTTCAAAACCACAGCTACAACATTTAAATCCATTGGTATTGTTTTTGTAGTTTTGGTGTTCAAAATATGTGTGTGTATATTCTCTATGTGCACCTTTTTTTCTTCAGGCTAGCGCTTTTTTTTTTGCGCTTTGCGCCTAGGGCCCAGGCGATGCCAAAGCGCCTTAAATGTGCCTATCGCCTTTGACAACATAGGTTAAGACTTATTCGGACAGTTTTTGGCCAGGATTCGGCCGAAACTTGGCTTGAAAATGCGCCCAAGTGCCCGAAAGTGGGCTTCGAAGAGAGGACAGAGCTGCGATAGGCTGCACCTGGGCGCCTAGGCGAGTGCCTTGTGCGTAATATAAATTTGACAACGACATCAACAATTTGCTAAATATGTTGGTATTCCTTTTCATATTGATTCACCTATAGGGAAACAACATGCATTTCAATGTTTGAAGTTGATTGTATTTCATGTAGCAACCGTTTCTTGCTTCATCAATTTATGAATCCTTATTTTAGGTAAGCAAGTTTGGAACTGACGATGATCTTCCCTATAGAATGGCTGTTCATCCTGGTGGTGAAGGTGTAATATGCTCCTTGCCAAAGAGTTGCAGGTAGTCTGTTAAACTAATTAGCTGTTACCGTTCGTTGGCTTAATTTGGTAATCTATAGTAACCTTTCAAACTGTTGGCATGTAGATGGTTTGAATGGGAATCAACCAAGAATGAAGAAGGGTCGACTTTAAGTCTAAAGCAGTCTGAAAAAGTCCTTTATGAATTGGAACATATCGGGCAGCAGTTAGCAGTTACTTTTAGCCATGATGGTTCTTTACTTGCTCTAGGAAGTGAGGTAGGTCGCGTCTTTTAAATACCCTTAATACCGACTCAATTTTTGGTGAATAATTATATCGTTAACTATTGAGTTATGGTGCAGTACAGGATGGGAAGTTGAGGGCATTCAAATGGCCTACCATGGAATCACTTGTTGATTTACCTGATGCTCATACCTCTGTCAAGAATGTAGATTTCAGGTTCATTGTAATTGATGAATTTGTGAATTCATTATTCTATAAAAAGTCAAAGTTGTATAAAGTGAATTTGGCTCATGTTATTTAGGTGTTTGTTAATTTGTGTTGCAGCCCTGATGGGAAGTTTCTTGTATCTGTGGGAAGCGCTGGCCCTGGCAGAGTCTGGGAGCTCTCATCATCAACACTTAAAGCTTCTTTGCCCAAAGAAAATGTAACAGATGAGAGTTTTTTATGCACTTGTAATAATATTCTGTTATAAAATTAACTTATTATACCTGTTCTTTTGCAGGATGAGGTTTTTGGATTTTGTAGGTTTTCGCAAAATCATGTGAATAATGAACAAGTTCTATATGTTACTGCAATGCGAGGTTATTCTCTACTCTTGTTAATTATTATGTGAATTAGCTATTAGTTAAAGAATACTGCAATGTAGTTAATGAATGATACATCTTTTTCAACTTGGATAGATCGAGGAGGAAGTATTGTTAAGTGGAACACCACAACATGGAAGCGGATTAGCTCAAAGCACCTAGTGCGGGACCCAATATCCGCCTTCAACGTATCAGATGATGGGAAATTTCTTGCCTTGTAAGTCTTGACTCTTGATTAACTCATCATCTATTTTGTATTTCTTTTTAGATGACTAACTTTTTATTTATTTTTGACAGTGGTACAATCCAAGGAGACATTTTTATATTGGATGCTAGTAGTATGAAGGTGCATACTGTAGTAAAAAAAGCACATTTGGGCCTAGTAACAGCACTAGCATTCTCACATGATTCAAGGTTCATTTTTTTTACTTTTTTCATTTTGAGGTTGCTTTTGTTTACATACCATATATTGATGAAGCTTGTTTTAATTTAGAGCTTTGGCATCTGCATCTTTGGATTCAAGTGCAAGGGTGACACAAATCAAAGAAACCAAGAAAAATGGTACATTTCTTCTCTTCTATATTGACATTGTTTGATGTTTGACTAGTAGTCAAAATTTGACTTCAGATGTTATTTTGTACCCTTTCTTAATGCTAAAAATTCTGGTTTTATTTTGGTAGTTCAGTTTATTTTCATTCTTAAGTGATTATTCTCATATCAACAAATGGTTCGGTTTTCTTGAAATTTATACTTTTTTTTGTTGTTGATGCAGGATTTAACATATGGATCATAGTGTTGATCTTCTTGCTTGCAGTAGCTTTATATTATGCCAAAACGCAAGGTTTTCTGTTCTAAAACATCCAAAGAAATTTCCTTATGAGTTTCAAAACAAAATTGCCGACTTTTGCCCCCTTACAATGGGCCAAACAGTTGACTTTGACTGCTTATATTATGTAATATAATATTTTTACATTGTAATTGCATAGATTGTGGATTTTTTTTTTAATTCCCAGATGTGATTTGAACTCTTTATTAAGTTGTAGAAGAATAACTTGGTGTGGGAATTGGACGCCCTCCTTTCCTATGGTATATTAAAAAATTGTATATATAAACATGTTGTCTGATGACGTATGTCCGGATCGGGCCAAGTATATAGGATTGAGCCCAGACACAGTTTGGCCCACACAAGGCTTTGGCCAAACAGGCCCAATCCAGGCCCACTATACTTCTCCTATAAAAGGAGGCTTACCCCCTCCTTTAGAGGGGATCCTGAACCTGTGAGTCGGCCCTTCCTTGCCCCATTCGGGTCGGCCTTGCCTCACTCGGGTCGATCTCCTTGCCTCACTCGGATCGGTCTCCTTGCCTCACTCTTGGGTCGGTCTCGCCTCAGTCGGGTCGGCCTTTGGGTCTACCCCACAGGCCGAACCTGTCAGTCTTCCTCAACTACTCCGTAACAGCTATAAAAGGAGGCTCCACCACCTTACACTCTATCTCCACTAGTGTCTCTCTAGACATACTTTGTCTCTCTCTCTCTTACTACATACATACATACACTTATATAGTTATATACGCATACCCACTATCTATATAGTCTTACTGACTTGACCGTCGGAGGGTGGTCCAGAGACCCCGGTCTCTGTACCCCTTCTAACGGGTTCCCTTCATGATTACAGGTTTAGGAGAAGACTTGGGAGAGCTAGACCCGGCCTGCCCGGTTCAATGGCTTAACTTGACTCTTCCTCATGTAGATCGGCTTTATACCTTGATGGCCCGTCCTTGGTCTTACCACTCCGGCCACCCCGAGGTACCCCGTTTCTACATTGTCATTGATCGTTGCGGTCAGCCACACAAGGCAGGCAGCCAGTCAGTGGTAGACGGTAACCATTGACGAAGGATAGAGTAGTCCTGGGGGGCGACCGTGTTGGGTTTTACAGTGGGATCCGGGTTACCGATTTTAATTTTATTAAAACCGATTTTAATAATAAAATTAATTCCAAATTAATTTAGCAGCGGAAACGAATTAAACGCGGATGCAACCGTAACAGGATCAATCACCGACACGACAAACACAGAAAATATATTTATTTAAATAAATAAATAAATACATAAATAAATAAAATATCTAATAGATTAGATATACCTTGGCGGGATCCGAGCAACCGCTCGAGACACCCGGATTCAACGGGCTCGCGCTAGGACGAACAGTGACGTCCGACTCGAACCTTCGAGACAGATCATCAACGGCAGCATTGGCGGCGGCGACCATAGACGGCGGCGGCGGCAGTGGCGGCGGTGGTGGTAGGGATACCACCGGTGGTGGTGACAAAACCTTCTCCGTCGGGATGGCCACCGGGACCGATCCCTCGACGAAGGACTCGCCGGAGATCGGAGGAGGGGCGGCGGCGGCGGACGGGTAGAGCGGCGCCGGCCACGACGACGCGACCGGGCGCGGCGGTCTCGGCTGCGCCGGCAGCGCGAGAACCACCGGCCGGTGGTCGCGCGGCGGCGCGTGAGCAGCAGCGGCGGCGGCGGCGGCTTGAGCCGCGGCGGCGGCTCGGGCTGCGGCTTCGGCTTCGGCTCGGGCTGCGGCTTCGGCTCGGGCTGCGACGGCTTCGCTTTCGAGTCGGGCACAGATACTGGCAAGACGGGGATCCATTGGAATTCACGAACGGATCACGGTGGTGGAGGCTGGGCGGCGACGGCGGTCGGCGACGGCGGCGAAGGAGCCGACTTCGGCTGGGGTTCGGCGCAGGGAGAGAGAGGAGGGAGGAGATTAGGGTTTCGAGTAACTTGTGTTTCAATCCTCCTCCTTTTCTCATTTAATATCAAATTCGCGGACCGGGGCCAGACGGACTGGGCCCGGTCGCGATCTCCTTTAATCCACCAATCGATTAGTCTGTTAATCCGGTAACAACTAATCGATCCGTCTTTTAATTACCGAGTATTTTGAACCGATAGATTTTGTCAATTTAAATAAATAATTCATATTTATTTAATTCACCATTTAGTTCGTTTATATCTAATTAACAATTAATTAGATATAATAGTCCGTTGACCCAGGTGTAACTCTTACGGGTCAATATCGGTCGGGTTCGTTAATTCGTCGGGTCAGGACACCCTTGTTTCCAACAGTCTCCCACTTGGACTGAACGCGACAGTTTAACGAGGGCAGTCAGAGGCACTCTAGCTATGCATGGCTACACCAACTAATATTGACTCTTTAAGTCGGTTGCCAAAGTATATCTGATTGACTCTCAAGCAGACTTACGACTTGTGCATTCATTGTCATATGTTCCTTTCTGTATAAGACATTGATGAATTATAGGACATGGACTCCCATATTGTATCCATCGATTTTCATTCTCGATACAATTCGAAGTGATCCAACAACACACACAGTAAGTTTGGGTGAGGCCTCACACTTATCACTTGGAATCAACGAGGGCGCCTTTATGTCTAACTGTTGCCGAAGCAAGAGTACAGAATCCCTTGTTGAGGCATACAGCTCCCACTAAACCTCAGAGCCATTCCCAAAAGTAGCCGTTATGGCTGGCAGTTACGCGACAACGTTAGGCTACAATCAAAGAATGTTCTTTAGTAGAGAGGAGTTCGAATATGCGTCTCAGGTCTAAGGATACATTAGAGCATGCATTTAATCAAGCAAGCAAGACTTCCATGATTGCGTTGCATGATGCGAGTTACGTCCAACGTCATTCACCAATGAGGTCTGTGAGTTTGAACGTTAAACAACTTTAAAGTTCAACCAGTCACAATAGTCTTACTTTAGTATAGCTCCCACTTACTAATCGACTACGGACATTTAGGACAAGAACTTATTGTCCATGGATTAAACGTACAAATATTGAACACAGTTATGTAATTCATTATTGCATAAAACAGATGGAATAAGAATAATACAGATAACCGTTGGTGTTCATACATCCAAATACTGAATCAAAACATGTCTTTAGCTAATCTAAGCCCTATCGCTTCTCTGTGGCGTATATGAGTCTCTTGAGTCATAGGCTTAGTGAAGGGATCAGCTAAGTTTTGATCTGTGTGTACTTTGCTTATCTTGATTTCATTTCTGTCGACTACTTCTCTTATGTAGTGGAATTTCCTCAGTACGTGCTTGGCCATCTTATGGGACCGTTGCTCTTTGGCTTGAGCTATAGCGCCTGTGTTATCGCACAGCATCTCGATGGGTTGCCTAATGCTTGGCATAGCATCGAGATCGGATATGAACTTCTTCATCCACACGGCTTCTTTAGCAGCTTCTGAGGCGGCTATGTATTCGGATTCAGTAGTAGAATCAGCTACTACTGGCTGTTTTGAGCTTCTCCAAGAAACAGCCACTCCGTTAAGAGTGAATACGAATCCTGACTGTGAGCGAGAGTCATCTCGGTCAGTCTGAAAACTGGCGTCAGTGTAACATCTTACAGTGAGCTCCTCATCAACACCCCCGAATACGAGAAACATGTCAGTCGTGTTTCTCAAGTATTTCAGTATGTTCTTTACAGCCGTCCAGTGAGCTAGCCCTGGCGTCTGTTGGTACCGACTTGTCACGCTCAATGCATACGAGACATCCGGTCGTGTGCAGAGCATGGCATACATGATAGATCCAATAGCAGAGGCAAATGGGATCGATGCCATTTGGCTTATCTCGCGCTCCGTTTTAGGTGCTTGAGATTTGTCCAATATTGTTCCCTTAGTCATGGGAACTGCTCCTTTCTTGGAGTTGCTCATATTGAACCGAGCTATGATCTTATCTATGTATGTGCTTTGACTGAGTCCCAAAAGGCGCTTAGATCGATCTCTGTGAATCTTGATTCCCAGAATATAAGCGGCTTCTCCAAGGTCTTTCATAGCGAAACAAGATGAAAGCCATTTCTTAACTTCGTTAAGCATGGGTATGTTGTTCCCTATGATCAATATATCGTCCACGTACAGTACGAGGAACGATACAGCGCTCCCACTTGCCTTTCTGTAGACACAAGGCTCATCTTTGTTTTGTTCAAAGCCAAACTCTTTGACTTTCTGATCAAAACGAAGATTCCAGCTTCGAGATGCTTGCTTGAGTCCATAAATGGACTTGCTAAGCTTGCAAACCTTGTTTGGATTCTCTGGATCGACAAAACCATCAGGCTGAACCATATAGACATCTTCTTCGAGTTGTCCGTTCAGGAAGGCGGTTTTCACGTCCATTTGCCATATCTCATAGTCATGGTATGCGGCTATGGCAAGGAGAATCCTGATCGATTTGATCATGACAACGGGCGAAAAGGTCTCATCATAATCAATCCCTTGAGTTTGAGTGAAACCTTTCGCTACAAGCCGTGCCTTGTAGGTTTGCACATTTCCATGCATGTCAGTTTTTCTTTTAAAGATCCACTTGCTCCCTACTGCCCGTGTACCGGGGGGTAGCTCAATCAAGTCCCAGACGTGATTGTCACGCATAGATTGCATCTCAGCGTTCATGGCTTCAAGCCATTTATCAGATTCCGGATCTGATATAGCAGCTTTGTAATTAATAGGTTCATCGTTAGAATCGGCTATTAATAGAACATCGAAGGCCTCATGATATCCAAGGTATCTATCAGGCTCATATCGTGTTCTTCCGCTCCTACGAACGCTTGTGCTTGTGTTTGGGTCTGATGGTGCGACAACAACTTGTCGGTCAGACACAGCGACCGCTTCAGGGTTAGGTGAATCTTGAATTTCTTCAAGATCCACTGGATCACTATTTGTTCCTCGAGTAAGAAATTCTTTCTCAAGGAATTTACCTTTCCTCTTGATGGAAACAGTGTTTGCATCGGGATGGTAGAAGTAATAACCGGTATTACCATAGTATCCAACGAAAGTTACCTTTTCGCCTCGAGGATCGAGCTTATTATCAGAATCACTGCTGACATAAGCATCACATCCCCATACCCTGAGGTATGAAAGTTTGGGAAGAGAACCATGCCATATCTCATATGGGGTCTTCCCTACTTTCTTGGTCGGTGCCAGATTTATTAGGCGAGCGGCGGTTAAGATGGCATATCCCCAAAAGGAATGCGGCAAGGTTGTCCTGCACATCATTGATCGAACCATGTTAAGCAGGGTTCGATTCCTCCTTTCACTAACGCCATTTAACTGGGGTGTGCCAGGTGGAGTAGGTTGTGAAACGATTCCACATTCCTTCAGATGATTCAGGAACTCAGCGCTTAGGTATTCACCACCTCTATCTGATCGAAGTATTTTGATAGTTCGAGTCAGCTGATTTTGTACTTCGTTTTGAAACTCTTTGAACTTTTCAAAAGTTTCATGTTTGTGTTTCATCAGATAGACATAGGCATATCTGCTGTAGTCATCGATGAAAGTCACGAAGTACCGTTCACGATTTCTCGTCTCGGTTCGAAAGGGTCCACACACATCAGTGTGAATAACGCCTAACAATCCTTGGGCCCGTTCACCTGTGTGGGTGAAGGGTGACTTGGTTAATTTACCAGATAAGCATGACTCACATTCATCAAAGGAATCTGCATCTTGGGATTCGAGAATGCCAGCAGTTTGCAACTTCTTGATGCGGGCCTTGCTTATGTGACCAAGTCTATGGTGCCATAACGAGGATTCGTTACTATCAGCTTTGTTTCTTTTAGAAACATGATAGAGCTGGTCGTTTGTTTGAACATCTATCTCATATATTCCATGTTGAGGTTTAGCCTCGAAATAAAAGATATCATTAAGGTAAGCAGAAATCACATTTCCATTAAATTTATACCGAAATCCTTGTTCAAACAATGAAGAGACAGAAATAATGTTCCTGGATAAACCAGGTGCATATAAACAGTTAATCAGATTAACTACAAGGCCTGAAGAACATGAAAAAGAAAATGTTCCAGTAGCAAGTACTGGGACCTTCTTCCCGTCACCAACGATGAGGTCCATGCGGCCTCGTTCTGTCTTCTTCCACTTCTCAGGTTCCTGCAAAACATTAACAATGTGGTAACCACATCCAGTATCAAATACCCATGAATTGGAGGAAACAGTGAAAAGCTCAATAACATTTATTGAAATACCTGATGAGCAACCCTTATTAGAGTTCTTGGTCATCTTCAGCTTTGCAAGATAAACAGGACAGTTGCGACGCCAGTGTCCCATTTTGTTGCACTCATAGCACAGGCGCTCCTCAGGAGGCTGAACCTGTGGTTTCTTGCCTTTGCCCTCTTTAACCTTCTTGGTTTTGGAGATCTTTGTATTCGTAACTTTGAGCACGTCCGGCGTGGTCCTGATCTTCACGTTGGGTATCAACGGAATAACCTCCTCGATCGACCGAGTCGAACAATTAATCGCAAGAATACGATAATGTTCTGGCAAAGATCTGAGTGCTACATCAAGAGCCATCCCTTCAGAGATGGAGTAGCCAAGGTCGATCAGTCTGTCACGATACGCTTTCATCAGCATGACATGATCGTATGGAGAGGAGTCGTTAGCCATAGAGCAGTTCACAAATTGTGAAAGTGCATCAGCTCGCTCAGTCCTCTGACTCAATTCAAATAAATCCTTGAGTTTACGAATGATGTCATAAGCAGACATCCCCATGAAATTGTACCGATAATCCTGAGTCATGCTAGACAACATCAGGTCAGTGACGTCCTTATCATCGTCAGTGTGCTTGTGGAGCTCAGACCGCGAGTTCTCATTTAGCAAGTAAGATGGAATACTCGCGATCGGTCGGTCAATGACATAGAGTTTCCCGAAGAGCCTTAAAAGGTTCCTCAGGGTTGTCTGCCATGCGAGAAAGCCAGACTCAGTGAAGGGGTCGAGTTGTACCATTGAACTTAATGGTGGTGAGTTTTCTTTAGCCTTCTGAAAATAAGCAAAGTAAGTTTAATCAGTATTTTCGATGTTTATTTTCTTTAAAATAAGTTGGTAAGGTTTATTTTAAGGAAATGAGAATTCGTTTAGACGAGATCACTTGAGACCGCCAAATGAGCCTCAGGAGCAAAACCGTGTAAACAAACTGACAACGATTGTCAATTGTGAGACTCAAGTCACAACTCTCGGTATGAGGCCGCTATATACATACAATTGTATTTTGCGATACGTTTAGCCTCATCCGTGCCCACTTTAGCAGTACACATCCGTGGCGCGGTGTTGAAATACTCCAACACCACGAACATATACGTTTAAAGCGATAGTAGTCCTAAATGGTCGATGTGATGACACGGTGTTGAAATACTCAAATGTCATTCACCTTAGAAGGTACCCTCGGCACCAAGTGCGGTGTTGAAATACTCCAACACTGATGCTCCGGTAAATACGTTCCAAGTTCAACTTGAGATAGGATGGCACGAACTACCAGTTTTAAATAATTACCAAATAGGGATATTAATTACTTTTAATATTTAATCATCGTCAGACACGAACGATAAAACCCTATCTCCACTCGGGACCAGTAAATTAATTTAACCTAATTAAATTACTAAGTTGTCGCGAATGGCATATTGTGTGTTGAACGGCATGAGGTCTTGATCTCACTCGAGCCATACAAGCGAGATCATATGGGACAATTTAAAATAAATTAAATTATAAAATGGTGAACGATCGAGATGGCAACTCTGTGCGATCTGGAATCCTGTTCAGCTCCCACTTGCTTTGACATCCCTCTGGCGTGTGTCCAGTCTTCGACTTTTGGTTACATACAAATTTACAATTACTAAAACTACTTCTAGTAACCTAGCTCTAAATTTGTACAACTTTGAAACCCAAAAACCGGGTCCAATAAACCAAAATCAAAAACAATCAATTGGGCCAACAACTTGGGCCAAACAGAGAAAAACAAATCACGCCATGACATTCATACACGATCACAAAATTAGAGGGGTCGGCCGTAACACACAATATAATATATGGAATTAAAATAATAAATTAAATTAATTCTAATTCGCAATTTGGATTTAAGTCGAAATTGCGAACTATCGGTCACGAAAAGACCGAATCTGGTTTGCGCGCGGTGATAATGGCTCTGATACCACTGTTGGGTTTTACAGTGGGATCCGGGTTACCGATTTTAATTTTATTAAAACCGATTTTAATAATAAAATTAATTCCAAATTAATTTAGCAGCGGAAACGAATTAAACGCGGATGCAACCGTAACAGGATCAATCACCGACACGACAAACACAGAAAATATATTTATTTAAATAAATAAATAAATACATAAATAAATAAAATATCTAATAGATTAGATATACCTTGGCGGGATCCGAGCAACCGCTCGAGACACCCGGATTCAACGGGCTCGCGCTAGGACGAACAGTGACGTCCGACTCGAACCTTCGAGACAGATCATCAACGGCAGCATTGGCGGCGGCGACCATAGATGGCGGCGGCGGCAGTGGCGGCGGTGGTGGTAGGGATACCACCGGTGGTGGTGACAAAACCTTCTCCGTCGGGATGGCCACCGGGACCGATCACTCGACGAAGGACTCGCCGGAGATCGGAGGAGGGGCGGCGACGGCGGACGGGTAGAGCGGCGCCGGCCACGACGACGCGACCGGGCGCGGCGGTCTCGGCTGCGCCGGCAGCGCGAGAACCACCGGCCGGTGGTCGCGCGGCGGCGCGTGAGCAGCAGCGGCGGCGGCGGCGGCTTGAGCCGCGGCGGCGGCTCGGGCTGCGGCTTCGGCTTCGGCTCGGGTTGCGGCTTCGGCTCGGGCTGCGACGGCTTCGCTTTCGAGTCGGGCACAGATACTGGCAAGACGGGGATCCATTGGAATTCACGAACGGATCACGGTGGTGGAGGCTGGGCGGCGACGACGGTCGGCGACGGCGGCGAAGGAGCCGACTTCGGCTGGGGTTCGGCGCAGGGAGAGAGAGGAGGGAGGAGATTAGGGTTTCGAGTAACTTGTGTTTCAATCCTCCTCCTTTTCTCATTTAATATCAAATTCGCGGACCGGGGCCAGACGGACTGGGCCCGGTCGCGATCTCCTTTAATCCACCAATCGATTAGTCTGTTAATCCGGTAACAACTAATCGATCCGTCTTTTAATTACCGAGTATTTTGAACCGATAGATTTTGTCAATTTAAATAAATAATTCATATTTATTTAATTCACCATTTAGTTCGTTTATATCTAATTAACAATTAATTAGATATAATAGTCCGTTGACCCAGGTGTAACTCTTACGGGTCAATATCGGTCGGGTTCGTTAATTCGTCGGGTCAGGACACCCTTGTTTCCAACAGACCGCCCCTGTGGTTTTTTCGTCTAGGGTATGTATTTTCGGGATTTTATCTTAAAATTATTTTTTATATGTATTGAGTATTGTCCCCTCGAATTTTTTTTAAAGGTAATAAGTATCACCCCCTTCGGTAGAATTTTTAAGGCCTGCCCTGCGGGGTTTCTCTTCAAACTTCGCCATTGGCGGTAACGTGAGGCAATAGGGTGGGGGTGGCAACGCACGATGGTAGGTGTCAAGCGGCGGTGCACGACAGTCAGTGTCGGGTGATGATAGTCAGACCGGTCGGGGGTAGTGGCATATGTGACTAGAGATGGCGGTAAGGGCAGCAAGGAGGTAGTGGGCGGTTGGTTCGGGTGAAGAATCATAGAGTCGACGTTTGGCGGAGACATGAGATGGCAACGCTGGCATTCGTGTTGGCCGTTGGCGGTGACAAAGGTGATATATTAGGGTGGGCGGTATAGTTCGGCAAAACCCAATCGGCAACCCATTTGGCAACCGTACCCCCCCTCCTTGGCAATGTGATTTTTGGCAACTTCACCACCCATTTTTGGCAAATCTTTGTTGATACTTGCCGAAACATTTATGTGTGTGATGTGTGTTAGACAAGGTTTTAAAAACCGGTTCGAACCGGCCGGTTCGACCGGTTCAACCGTCACCCGGCCACCTAGCCGGTTTTTTATCATCCGGTTTTATGGGTTTAACCGGACCGGGTTAGACCGGCCGGTTTTTCGGTTTTGTCCGGTTTTTTCCGGTTCAACCGGTTTTCTGTTTTTTTTTTTTAACTTTTTTTTTAACTTTTTTTTTTTAAATTATTTTTTAAAGTTTAAAACTTATATTTTCTTATGAAATACATATTTGATATTATTTTTAAGTGGATTATAATTGTATTTTAACTATTTTTGTTGGGGTGTACAAGTTTATTAGCATTTTTATAAAAAAATATATATAAATCCCCTAACCGGTTCAACCACCCGGTCTAACCGGTCCGACCGGTCGAACCGGTCCCGGAAGGTTTTCCGGTTCAACTAAAAAACCGGTTTTTAAAACATTGGTGTTAGAGCCTCAATTGGTTGCCGAAAACTACCCTATAAACCATACCCTTCAAAAACACCAAAAAAGATATACTTTTTTATCTCTCCTAATGTCATCATCTTAGTGGTCCAAAAGTTTGTCTATCAATCTATCATACCCCCACCCTTATAGTTCTTTTATGATTGTTTTGACGTCTAAATGCATTACAAAATTAAACTCTTATTTTAGGTTTTTATTCCTTTAAATTCTAATTCTTTAATGAAATTTAAATTCAATTTCTATAAAAAAACATTTTTTTCTTATCAAACAGACCCTTTGTGTTTGATGTTGCTTTAACTATTATAATGTTAACTAAATGGTATGAATTTTACAGAGTAATTAAAAGTAGATAGGATAAGTATGGTAAGTTAATTAACAAATCTATCATAATGCTTTTGTTGCACATGTAAGGTTTAAGTGCATGCAACTGTATTGTTAGATGTTATTTTTTATTTTTTTGGAAAGGGGAAGAAAACCCCAGTGATAACTATAACGGCAAAGAAAAAGAGTTCGAAACAACAAAACAGAAAAACGACAAGGGGACAAACCCCCCAAGCCGGCAATCAAAAAAAAACAACCAGAAACACCAAGAACAACAAGGACATCAAAAACAAATTACTTAACCACCATTATCTAACACTTCCGAATCTTGAATGTCCCAAGACGCAAGCCGAGCCTCAACCAACGCAGATCTGCGAAACTTCAACGAGCAAAGACGATATCTAATTGTAGCCAAAATCTGGTCCGTAAGAATGTCCGGGGGTCTAGTCTGATTTCGGAACAACCGGTTATTTCTTTCCTGCCAGACAAAGTACGAAGCAACAGCAATCCCCAAACGACCAACAACCGAATCAAAAGACTTAAGATTTGCATTCTGACAAACCTCCTCAATAATACTGGACCACATCGGGGGAGTAGCACGAAAGCCCAACTTCTGGCGAATCTTATCCCAAACTCTGGCAGAAAACGTGCACTGGAAAAAGAGGTGATTGACAGAATTAGAATTAGCACAGCAAATAGGGCAGCACATCATATTCTGAGACCTCCTGTTAGGACCACTTTAGAATTATATCTTGAGTAAGAAGCCGATTTTTCATAAGGAGCCATAAATGGAACGCATGTTTTGGGATGCACTGAGAAAACCAAACCATTTTAGCCCAAGGAACCCGAGGGAGCTGAAGTCGAATAGAGTCCAAGGCCAAAGAAGCCGAGAATTCGGCCACAGTATGGCCCACCACCCAGAGTATCTTGTCTGATCTACCAGGGAGTAAAACCGGCAAATCCACATTCCAAGCCTCGAGAACCCCTGAATGAACCAGATCAGCAACCGTGTCCGAAGTATTTAACCTGGCATCATATCTCATTCTATTAGTAATTCTGAAGCATAAAGGGTCAGACTCACTCCACTTATCAAACCAAGCAGAAGTGGATTGACCATCCCCAATGATAACTCTAATAAACAGACG
>JBCNJP010000009.1:2984082-3059741 GCA_039602395.1 Deinandra increscens subsp. villosa | reverse complement strand
TTTGATTGCTACTACCGTGGCGGTTCTGGTTACCGCCCCCACCGTTGGTGTTATAGTCACCCCTGGAGTTGTTATACCTCTTGTTTTGATTGTGAGAGTTAGAGGATCTCCCTTTGTTTTTCCCACTACCGCTGTTGTTGTTGTTGTTACTTGAGTCATCCTCTCCCTTTATTTTCCCATCTAGGGCAGTCTTAGGGACCTTCCTGGGTGGCAAAGTTCCTTGCTCTATGGCCTAGTCAGTAAGCTTATGGGCCAACCTGATAGCATTCTGCACATTTTCAGGGTTTGAGGCAGTAACCATCCCCTTGATTTGTGGATCTAGCCCATCCACGTACCTTTCTATCCTTTTGAAATCAACATCGACCATCGTAGGACATAGCACCACGTACTCATGGTAGCGAGTGGTGTACTCTTCAACCTCGAAACCTATCATTTTCGAGTTTTGGAACTCGATTTCCAACCTTTTGACCTGGTCGCGAGGACTGTAATCCTCCATGATGGCATCTTTGAATTCCTGCCAAGTCATAGCATTCGCTGCGTCGAGCCCTAGCATTTGGATTTGCACATTCCACCATGTGAGGGCAGCTCCCTCGAGTGTACCTGTTACGAAATTGACCCGATTCGCATTTGGGCAGTTAGACATTCAGAATACATTTTCTCATTTGTCGAGCCACCGCAGCAGACCCACGACTCCTTCATCACCCTTAAATGTGAGCGGCTTACAATGTCATGTAAGTTTTGAAGGTGCACTGAGCTGGGCCTGAATTGTTTCATGAAGTTATTTTAGAGAATAATTTTAGAAAGTGAGAAAAAAATATGTAGTCAGCTTTTCGTCTGGTTTACTTACCACCGTTATTGTTTCATTGTGCTTGAGCCGCAGCGAGCGCTGCCGCAACATTTTTGTTTATCAAAGCTTGGATCTAAGCTCCTGTGAGGTTTTTAGCCATGACTCTCTTTTCCATACAAATATTTCAATTATTAATATACCCAATATTAATTTCATTATATATGTTAGCACGCATACAATCAAATAATTAATATATCCAATATTAATTTCATTAGGCACGACACAATTATTCATGCATCCATCCATCACACGACATAAATTTTAGAAACACATTGGCAAAATAAAGATGTAATATCCATTACAAAATTTAAATCCAACCATAATGTATCTCAGTATTTGAAACATTCAAAATAAAATGAACACCCAATCAAATGTATTCTAGTAACAAAAAAAGAGAAAAGAAGACAGATTAGATCAAGGATCAATAACATCTGGTTATTCCTCTATGTCCTCTTGAGGCTCCTCCTCCAAAGGTTCTTCCTAGAAGGGCTCCTCCTCTTCTTCCTAAACAGGAGCTCCTTGAACCTCCAGGGCTGCCATTTGAGCTTAGAGGGTGGCGACCTGTGCTGAAAATGCCGCGTTGGAGTGTTGGAGTGCTGCGTTGGAATGTTGGAGTTCAGCAATCTGATGTTGGGCTTGATGCAGACCATGCTCTAAACCTGTTGGATTGGGTCGTGACTCAAGCACAGTGACCCTGTTACGGATACCCATTACCCCGTGGGACAAGTTGTAGTGGTATGTATCCCTCTCCCTCTGATCAGCCCGTAATTGCTCGAGTTATCTATCGCGGGTGCGATTGCTAATGGAATTTTGCATGGTTTCTCCAAAGGTGTTGTCATAAGCTGCTATCAGTTCCGCAATGACCCGCTTCAAATCAAAGGGTAGGTCGACCATGTCCAGCACATGAAACATATCAAGCAACCGATATGTTGTCGGCCTCAGCCAGCTATAATCGTCTGGCGCGTACCTATCAACACGTAGGTGTTGTTCCCGAAGGAAGTCCATTGTAGTGTAGTCAGGCTACTCAGGCTCGCGACCTTGCTGGTTAGAGGATCATGACTGATCTTTGGCGACTTTCTTTCCCTTCCCCTCGTGTTGTCATGTGGTGCCATACTGCCAGAACCCAGACAGACACAAACAAAGGAAAAACAACCTAATGTGAGTAATCGATTTTTGGCACGCGAAAAGAAAAATGTTTTTTTTTTGGGAATTGTTGTAACTAATGTTCAAAAACAATTACAGTTTACAAATTTGAAAATTCTAGTTCTCTACAACCAAGGGCTCTGATACCAATCTGTCACACTCCCAATTTCCACTAACGGAGATTTACCGTGTGGGGTATGATCCAGACTAGGACCCGAGTCATTAGTTACATCAAACATAAGTTAAGGGTTCAATATGTAAATATATCTCCAAACGAAAATTCCAAAACCAGAGTTTAAAGTTTAACGGAAACACATAAAAGTCATGTTGCGTAAAATAAGCGCCCGGTAAGTAAATACCAGCTCAAGTTGAAAAAGATTTAAAACCAGTTCCCAAAATATATGTTTTAACCAACGTACGTGCCCAAAAATCAGAAGCTGCTAGGGTCCTGCAAAGCATGCACAAGAAGAATGTGTCAACTAATTTTGGTGAGTTCACATAGGTATATCTGGTATAACTATGCAGTATGAATACAACAGTCTTTATTCGTATGTAAGTATGTATATTAAAAGTACAATCCATATCGTAGGTAGCGAGCCTAAGTTCATGTCACTAAAACGTTCGCAACCGAAGCTAACTGAAAAGCGTAGGAATACATCCTTACGTGTATTTTTCATCCCCGTGTCGACTCGATCACGGTAAGCTAGGCTGACATTGACCTCAGTCTGACCGACAGTCGGGTGGTGCATCACGTGCCCGCTGAGTGGGGTTTGTCAGACCCCAGTAGTACTACCCAATATCCCCTCGTTAATTGTTATTAACTGTTCGATAAAGTAAGTACTTGAAAGATAAAGAATTTTACGTGAACATGTGATATATACTGGATTTCTAATTTAATCATACATCAAAGTTGTCGAGTTATCACCCTAACCCAGGTGTAACGTGTTTGCGTGTGTTATCGTCCAAACCCGGACGTAACGTAAAAGGTTGTGTAACTCACCTTAGGGTGCGCTGCTACAATTTAGTAACATAGCCTAGACGACGGTATTAATAACAAGTAGTTCCAAATATGACATAGGTGACAATTTTAATACGTGATATAAATGCTTTAACCAAATCAAGTTGACAATGGCGTTTAGCCGAAATCATAAGGCTCATCAGAAATGCGAATTATAAGATATCTACTATATTTTTATAAAACCGAGTAGCTTAATGTGTTTACATCAATATATATACATATATTTGAATATATATATATATATATATGTATATATATATATATATATATATATATATATATTTGAACGTGTAAAATATCCATGTTGCGAAATACGTCCAAAATGTATTTTTCATATACGTATATTTTTTTATATATTTATAAGGTTTACCAAAAGGTTTGTTTCATATTTTGCAAATACGTATATTTTTACATTTTTTTCCAAATCCACATCCTTTATAATTCTTATCAAAATCAACATTTTGTATAATAACCATATTGCGTGAACCAACAAGGTAAAAACAAAGGTAACGATGTCTACGAGGGTTTCTACGAGACCAAAATAACATGGGGAACGAGTTGTGATGGGTTTCGGGTCATGCAATTCGGAAAACAGTTAATAAAAATAATATCAGTGAAACCGAAGGTCACCAGGGTCGAACCTGTGACCTCCCGAACACACAGCAACACCCTAACCACTGGGCTAGGGGCTCTTTATGTTAACTGTTCGTAGCCCCTTGGTTTTAATCATGAAGCGACAAGACGCTAGAAAAGAAAAAGAAAGAAAAACGGCAAAAGGGTTTGGGGCTGAGAAGATTCGAACCAGTGACCTCCGCGTTACAGTGTGAAGAATCCGGCCGCTAGAACACCCGACCCCTTTGGGTTTTAAACCGACACATAATATACATATTGCATAACTGTCGCATGCCATCTTCTTCATACAAACCCTAATGTCGCCGGAGATATTTTCCGGCAACCGGAAAAACGTAAAACTTGAAGAAGAGGCTCACGAAACATGCGATTAACATGGATGATGGTTTACCTCGAATCAGTGATGAGTTTTGACGCATTTTTTAAGCTGAAACGAAACCAAAGATCGAATGCGACAATCCCGAACACGCCTTAGTGTGATGTTGCGTTGCCCCCTGGTTGCTCGTCGATGCCTGGTAACCACAAAGGGGAGTTCGAAGATGGTCTTATGGTGGAACAGTGTTGGCCGAACGGTGGTTTGGGGTGGCTGGTGGTGTGCGTCGGCCAAGAAAAACGAGAGAGAGAGAGAGAGAGAGAGAGAGAGAGCTACGATGGAAATGGAGTGATTCAGATGATGAGGGTTGAGGTTTAATCGATCAATCAATCAAGGGGACAGAATTATAGGCTTGATCAGTTACGGATGTGAAGCAGTCGAAGGTCGGTCTCCGGACGGTTTCAATCCGAAGCTTCAGCACAACTTTGTCAATTTGACAAGATTAGCCCCCCACTAGATACATAATGGGAAACCATGTTCAGAAATATATGAAGTAGATCCTTGCAGGTTCGATTAATTAAAATAGGTTTATAAAATGGCAAGATAAGCCCCTTGAGTTTAATGGAAGGTTAACTAGTTCTAACGGAGTTAACGAAGAACTCACTAAATCGAATCTATTCGTGTGTTTGTCACAAATATAATTGACGTGAAACATTTATAAAATATAAACTTAAACGACCAAATAAAATCATAGATAACAACCTCTAATTATCCATTTAAATTTACATAAAATCATAGTTATAACCCCGTAACTAATGTTTTTAAATTCCTATAAAATTATAGAAATGTTTCGTGTAATTTACGTGACACACCGTCACATAAAATCATAAAATAACATGCGTATATATATATCCCTATATATAAATATATCCCTATATATATATATATATCCCTTATATATATACCACATAAAAAAATAAATATTGTTGTCTCATAAAATGACAAACGTTTTCATGAAAGTATAAAATATGATATACATAAAATCATAAAATATAATTATTCAAGTAAGCTAACTCACGTCTAGACTCATGTGCAGTGCTCGTGTAGCTATTCTAGTTAACTGATGTATCAGACGTTTACTAAAAGATAACACAATTTATTAACGGGTTTAACCTGAGAAATTGCCGATTGTCACACTGAGAGTCGACCAATCTCGGCATCCGAGGCCTTCTCAGCTTCAAAGGCCAGGTGCTGCTCAGTGAGCTTCTGCTCGTAGTTGCGAGTTTTGCCTTTGGCGATTTCAGCCTGAGTCTTGATCTTTTCCTTGGCCTCGGCCAGCTTTTGCTCCGTTTCTATGGGGTAGGTGTTGAGCTTCTCAAAGCCTTGCACAGAAAAGTGGGAATCTTAAGCAGCAGCCGCAACAGGTTAAAGAACTAACGTATATTTGTTGAGCTTCTTACCAGGTTCATCATCGTTTGCATCGAGAGCAGTTCGTTGCTCACCTCTGCAGGAACCAGTCCATCGAAGCTGTCCAGGTACATAGTGGCGTCAAGTACCTTCCCTCTTTTTGGAAGCCGAAGACTTGGGCCGACTGGAAGGTGGCTTAGAAACAGCAAGGGGCTCCGATTGTTCTTTCTTAAGCTTGAGCATGGATTCCAGATCCTGGAGGTTATCAACGGAACTGCAACAAAGAAATAGGTTATCAACGTTTGGGATTCTCAAATAAAGCATAAAAGTTCGGAATCCTAAAAAGTTTACCAGACATATCAGGAGTGTGGTCGGCTGAGAAGCTTTGCTCGCAGGATGCTGCTTCGATAGCGACGGCTCTGTCGGTGGCCGGAATCTCAAGAAATCGTGTAAGCTTCTCAATGGAATCTTCGCCCACAGAAACGAGCTTCTCAAATTTGGGAGCTGTAAAGACAAGGAAAAACAATCAATATCAGCAAAATTCAGAATCCTAGTCAAAACTAAAATACGGTATCCTACCCTTTCCAACCCATCTCAACGATAATTTAGCACCCCCCGGGAATGGAGTCACGCTTCACAAAGAAGAATTTCTTCTTCTAATTGTGGTCATTATGCTAAGAATGGGGTATCATTTTGGATTTGGAAGAGCGGGCTTAGAGGACGAAGCGGATGCTTCCGTGGGTTCTCAGCTGGTAAGCAGAACAGACCTCAGGAATCCCCATGTCCAGATTCCTGGAATGGTTCAAACAATTAAGGGAAAACAGGATTCTCCGGACCATCGGCATGGTCTGAGAATAGCTGAGGCCGGTGATCTCAAGGAACTCTTTCGTAATGTCGGGGAAGGGGTATGACATTCCAAGAGAGAAAGGGTAGAAAAGAAAACACACCCAGGTAGTGGACATACAGTCGACTTTGATTCGGGGGTCGAATTTGCATAAAATGGCGGAAGGGGGGAACAATCCAGAGTTACTCAGAGCTTTGATGTCATTATCATCAAAGGAGCAAGATTCTTCTTCGCAGGGAATGATATACCCATGGTCATGGAAGTCGTCAACCACCGAAGCGATTGACAAGGAAGACGAGCGGGTGGTTTTCTTGGCCATGGCCAAAAACAGAGGAGAAAGCAGAAAGAAGAAGAGAGGAAACTGAACTGAACAGCAGAGGGATCCCTGAGGGTTTCCGGAAGAAGCTGAAAGCAAATAGGGGTAATATGCTTGTATTTAAAATGGTTAATGATGGAAATCACATCGCATGTGGGGCCGTAAAAAATGTCTCATCTCAACTGAATATACCGTCAAGAAGCCGTGTTAACGGGATATTTGAATTTCGCCAGCTGTTGATCTTATCGACATCTGTCAAAATTCAGGGGCAATTGTTAGGGGTTGATTTTCGGGATGCTCACCAGGAAGCTCAGACAGTTCAGGAATCTGGAAATGACTTGGTAATCCTACCAGCTCAGGTATCCTGATTTACTATTATTCACTAATCCCTATTTTTCCTCGTGGTTAATTGATTGTAGGAAATGTTGGACGACCAACTACCTCTTGAAGAATCGCTCTAGCTATTGAAGGACGTGGACCAAGTGGACGGATAGTGGTTTAACGGTCAAATTAGTTAGAGAATGGGATCCTGGGAATCCCGGAGAGTTTGTTATCGATGTAATCGTTATATAACAGAGGTTATGATCGATACAGGGACAACACGATTCACTCACATATTAGCTCGGGTAGCATACAATCATTGTAACACTTAGCTTGATCGATCATACCTCCACAACAATTGTAATCTTCATTTTTGTATCAGTAAAAGTGCTAGGCTGCACACTACCTCACTTTCTAAGTTTGGAATACGAGATCATCTTGTTGATTTTTGACCAAAACAGTTTGGCGCCCACCATGGGGCAAATAGTGCTTCGTTATACTGTTGATACACGGTTCCTGATCGTAATGTGAAGTATCGAATACAAGACAAATTACACAAGGTTGCTGAGGTCCGAACTCAGGCCGAACCTGGAGTTCGGACATGGCCGAACCTTGTGCATCTTGTGTTGTATTCAGTAACGGTCTAAGCTTCAGTGTCATATATTCTCTGAGTGTACTCTGTGGTTATCTCTGTGGTTAATACAAGTGTTTTGTATTTACTCTTTGTGTTTCATCTCGTATTACATTGATTTCATTACGACAAAGTAGAAGATCCACATGCTCAAGCAATTTCAATTGGTATCAGAGCTGTTGGCTATTTCTATGGTCGAAATCTATCGTTTTTCTTCATTTTGAGACGTTAAAACTTCGGTTAGGGGTGATTGAAAGTGTTTCTGATTGATTTTTTAATCAATCGAGTCTTTCTGAGTCACGTTTTTACCTAACAGAAGCATTTGGATGTCCAAAATTCGATCAAATTCTGAATCTGGTGCGATATCAAAAATTGACAGTCCGAGTTCGGACAAGGTCGGCCGAAGAACAGATCTGAAAAATAACCGCTCCGAACTCCAGGTACGGACGTCCGAAGGTCAGGTTCGGAGGAGGTTCCGATGGTTAGGTTCGGAAGAGGTCCGAAGGTCAGGGGCTCTGCCCCTTGGACCCCACCAGGGGCTGCCGCCCCTTGGACCCCGCTTCTCAGGGGCACTGCCTCCGAACCCCCGTTAGCTGGGAATTTCAAAGAAGCGGATCAGCTATTGGGTTTAGCATTGATTTAGTAGTTGTGGGGTGTTATGTTTGAAGAAAATCCAGATCACGATATTTGTTACGAGTTAGTGATCGAATTTCAAGAAATGAGTTTGTGGGTAGTCATTGTTCTTGATGATGGACAGAGATTCAAGAATACGTGTTTCTGATGATGGACAGAGATTCGGAGACATGGTTATGATTACTTGGGAACATTTGTCGGAGATTATCTTTCTAGACAAACTGAAGATTAAAGAGTTTAAAGATTCCGTTGTGGGCCACTTGAGTTTATCATTCCACTACAAGAATGCGGGGTTGGAATCATAAGAAATTGAAGATTTGAATATGTCACTTGTTTAGGGGGAAATTGGGGACCCTAAAAACTTTCAATTGGGGACCCTAAAAACTTTCAAAGTTTCATAATTGAAAAAGTGAATATTCAAATGCAATCAGTTCAGGGATGATGGTGGTTTTTGATCTTCATGGAAATGTGGTATATTCTGATGTTCGTGCGAACCGATATGTCAAAGTTTTCAATTATGTTTTGGAACTCTCTGTCATATGCCCAATACTTTCTTGAGTTGTGGGAAGACTTGGTCAGATTCCAGTCTGCAACGAGATATTTCTTGAGTTGTGAAGACTCGGTCAGATTCCAGTCTGCAATGAGATATACGTTTATCGGAGTAATATATTGGGATGGATTTGATGCTGAGGGGGAATTCCCGTGATTGAAGATGCTGACCGTGTCTGTTTTCATAAAGATCATAATGTGTTACAATTCGGTGAAGATTGAAGATTATTATCAAGATGCAGTGATGTTCGTGTGTCTTTACAATTTCCGGATACAACTTATGAAGTGAACCATTATCATACATGCCGGTTCCAATTGGATGGTTGTGCTTGAAGCTAGGGGAATTTTATTGGTTGCGGAGATTGTACAAGATTCGAACCGTTTCCTGCATACCTGAAGTTTCAATCCAAGGGGAGTTTGCTGATAATCAAGATTCAAGATGTAACAGACTGACTGATGAAGATTGTTAGAAGATCAATGTCTGGATTCGACAGTAACGTCCAAGGGGGAATTTGTTGATGCATGAACCTTGTGTGGCCGTTACTGTTCGAATTGTCAAACAGACTGATTTGTCGGAGACATGAACTCAGGTCCGAAACCCAGCCGAACTCCAAGTTCGGGGGTGTCCGAAAGTGGTCCGAATTCCAGGTTCGGACAGAAAGTGTTGGAAGAACCGGTTCAAGTAAAGAAATCAGTGAAGGCTGAAAAGGTTCCTAAAGCAAAAGTTACAAAGAAATCACCATCTCAGAAGGAATTTTCTTATTATTCTGGAAGATCTGAATCTTCAAAGAGTCCATCTCCTAGGTATGATTCTTCTGATGGTTTCTGTGATAACTTTTATTCTGAACATTCATCTGATTCTCAAAAATCAAAACAATTTTCTAACAATTTTAGAGAAAGACTTTGTTATGTATGTCGTCAACCGGGACATGTAGCTGCTGATTGTCCAACGACTGCATATATCCACAAAACTGCAAAATATGTGGATAACAAAGGTCAAATTTTTGATGAACCATGGTCCCCAAAGATTAAGTCAACTCATAAATCATCTTGGTCTAAATCAAGTACGTCGGTTGAATCTGATTTAGGTTCCGATCAAAAATTAAAACTTTTACAAATTTGGAAACCAAAAGTTGTTTCCAAGGCCAACAAGGACTTTGTGGAAGACACCGGGCGACCCGACGCTGTTGATTCGGGTCGATCCCAACGCAACTAATGTTTTATTTGGTGTCAAGCAGATGTTTCAGGAAGACCTTTCGGTGATTGGAAAATTGCTGATTGTGAAATATCTGTTTTAATTAAATTGCTTTTTAAAATCAATTTTGTTTTTCAAAATGCTAATCTGCTAGTATTCGTGTTGGTTAATCATTTTTCTTGTTTTTCACTTCGTCTCATTCTAAGTGGGAGTTTGTTTTTGCAAAAATACAAAAATAGTGTGTTGTTTTTCAACTGGTAAAAAATGAAAATCTATAAATAAGTTGTCATTTTTAGGGGGAGAAATTTGAAAAAGACAAAAACATTGAAAAATGCAAAAATCCAAAAACATTGAAAAATGAGAAATTGTATCCGACATGATTGGAAAATGATGGTACATTGGCTGACAGTGTCTGACTCATGGATAAAGTAGATGAAAAAGTCATAAGATCATTTGATCGATGTGCAAGGTAGGCTCAGCAAATCAGAAAGTATACAACTGTGATATACACTAAATCTGATGCTTGACCTAGTGGACAACATCTTAATGCATATCTTATGATATATCAAGAAAAAGATATGTGAAAAATAAAATGAGAAGTCACTGTGTATACATGTGTTCATTTTGCAAAGATTTAAACTTGTTTGATTTTCTTTATTTTGTCAAACGATCGGACTTTCTCTGCGTGTCAAAAGACCGACCTGATTGTTGTTCGTTTGACGTTCTGCTTTATTTTCTTTGGTGTTTCGTATAACTCATCGGACTTTCTTTGCGTGTATGGGAGTACTGACCTGATTGTTGTTGATTTATACAACTTCAACTTGTTTTATTTTCTTATTTTGTTAAATCTGAGGCCTTATCTGCGTATCAAAAGATCGACCTTAAGGTAGACGATTTAACGTTCTTATTTCTTTTTGCATGGAACACAGTTGACTATATCATAAATACAATCATTATGTGATTAAAATCACAAATGAAATCACAATATATGATAAGAAAAGGCATGCATATCTGAGTATGTCCGATAGTGTGGGGTACACTGGTCATTGCAAACTTAATCAATACCTTAACATATCTAGATGTTATGAGTATGATTGTGCCAGAGTTTAAAGTTGGACAAATTATATCTGCAATCGGCATGGCTTATGTGCTACAATAATTGGAACTGAAGTGTAGTTCAGCATGTTATGACCAATATGATCCCAAGTTATGATCTTTCTCACAAAAGACAAAAATAGTGTCTAATTCGGTATTGTTTTACTTTTCTTATCAGAAAATACCAAAAAGATTTTAGGTGTGTTTTGATATAAAGTTTCTAAAAGCCAAAAAGATTTTGTTTCTGATTTGGTTTCGATTGATCAACACGAAATACAAAATCAATTTTCAAAATCAAAATATCTTGGAGTCTCGAAGAGATATTTTGCACCAAGATTATTTATGTTGACAGGTTTCTAAGTGGGAAGAGAACATCACAACTTCAAGTCTTCTGAAGATTGTTGATAAAGAGATTTCACACGATGCAATATCAAGTATTCAAGATTGAACTCATCGTCAAGGTTGAGGAAGAGTTTGATTGAAGATACAAGATTCAAGTTTGGATAGAGGAGATGATACTGCACATGCCGAGGGGGAGTTTGTTGATACACGGTTCCTGATCGTCATGTGAAGTATCGAATACAAGACAAATTACACAAGGTTGCTGAGGTCCGAACTCAGGCCGAACCTGGAGTTCGGACATGGCCGAACCTTGGGCCGAACCTGAGGTTCGGACCAGCGAGTTTCTCTAGTATAAATATGTGCATCTTGTGTTGTATTTAGTAACGGTCTAAGCTTCAGTGTCATATATTCTCTGAGTGTACTCTGTGGTTATTTCTGTGGTTAATACAAGTGTTTTGTATTTACTCTTTGTGTTTCATCTCGTATTACATTGATTTCATTACGACAAAGTAGAAGATCCACACGCTCAAGCAATTTCATATACAAAAATTTCTATATCTCTTTCATTCCATTTGATCTCCACTCCAAATATATCAATCCAACCAAAATCGGTTTCAGCCTTTGTTTCATCCTTCGTCCCTCCTCTTCCTCCTGCTCCAGGGAGCCAGAAGAAGACCATTGATCGCCATAAAAAAGTGGATGAGCAGCCGAGGAGAACGGATTATCCCGTGTTCACGGGATCTCAGGTTCAATCTTTTGATCCTGTTATTACTAATACTGATTTGTTTGCTTTGATTAAAAAAGTAAAAAGTCTGATGGATCAGCAAGAAAAGACCAATCACACGGTGATGAAGGAAAAGCATGAAGAGGCCCTGAAATCCCTAAAAGAATATTTTTCAACAGCTCCACTTCTTATGAAACCAGAGAATGGGGAACTGAAAATTCGTGAGCGTTGGATCGTCTACTCAATCTAGCTATAACGGATACGAAACAAGTAAATAACCGATTGTTTTATTGATCAAAGAACAATTACAATCAGTAACACTCAGATACAGATACAGAGAATTACACCTCAGAAACACACACTTAAGATTCACTCTGCTACACACTCCTCCACAAAACAAAGACCAAACTCGCTATATATAGCCTGCTGTCCGCACTCCTAGCAAACCTAGAGTTCGGCTGATCCGAACGTCAGGTTCGGACCAGGTTCGGCAGTAGTAACGCTAGCCTTGAACTTGGACTTGTCTTGATTCAATTCGATACTTCACATGATGCACATATCATGTATCAACAGGAACCGTTATCTCTGTACCTTGCAGTGTCCAGAAGCTCAGTCAGTGCTGTATTAGTAAAAGATCATGAAGGTCAGCAGCATCCGGTGTATTATGTAAGTAAAACTCTGCTAGACGCAGAATCCAGGTATTCCTATCTCGAGAAACTAATTTTAGCTCTAATTATCGCTTCCACAAAACTAAGAGACTATTTTAAAACTCATGTTATTTTTGTGAAATCTAACTATCCTATTAAGGTAGTTCTTAGGAAGCCAGAAATGTCAGGTAGGATGGCTAAGTGGGCAGTCAAATTAAGTGCCTATGATATCAGATATGAGCCAAGAAAAACATTCAAATCCCAGGCCTTCGCTGACTTTGTGGTGGATTTCAGCAGTGACATTGAGCCGAAAGCTGATAAGGAAGTCCAGAAGCTTGAGAAGCTTGATGATAATTGGATTCTCTATACGGATGGATCCTCGAATGTTAGAGGAACAGGGTTGGGCGTCCTGCTAAAATCGCCACAGGGGGACATAATACCACTATCCATATCATGTGAGTTCCAAGCTACCAACAACAATGTTGAATATGAGGCTTTGATTGATGTGTTACAACTCGCCAAGGATATGGGAATCCGGTCTATTCAAGTATTTATTGATTCTCTCTTATTGACTAACCAATTTAATGACTCTTATGCAGTGAAAGGGGAGAATTTAATTAAATATTTGGATATTGTTAAAAATTAGCTGTGTGCTTTGAAGTTTTTAACACAACACAAGTACCAAGAGAAGAGAATTCAGAAGCTGATGCCTTAGCAAATCTGGCATTGTCACTCAGCATACCGGAAGATGTCAGGATCCCGATAACACACATCCTAACTCCTGCAATAGTCGAACATGAAGCTTATGTGCTTAACAGTAACGTAGAAGGAGAAAATCCTAGGGCTTTTCGCACCAAGGTAGTACCCTATCTCATCTTAAATAACATATTATACAGAAAATCTCTTGCAGATGTCTACTTGAGATGCTTAGAAAATTCAATAGCTCTTAAAGTGCTCGAAGACAAATATGGAGGAGATTGTGGAAATCACACTAGGGGCAGAGCACATTTTTCTTAGATTCTCAGATTTGGTTATTATTGGCCCACAATGAAGAAGGATGCCATGAGCTTCTCCTAGAAATGTGATGCCTGCCAAAGGTACGGCAATATTCTGCATCAACCTGCTAAGCATCTGCACTCTATAGTCTCTCCTTGGCCATTTATGAAGTGGGGCATGGATATTGTGGGAAAGCTGCCCAAGGCTCCTGGAGGAAAGGTGTTTATGTTTGCAATGACAGATAATTTATCCAAGTGGATTGAAGCAGAAGCCTATGTTCAAGTTAGGGAGAAGGAGATGATATCGGTCATCAAGAGGAACATCATAACCAGATTTGGGATTCCGGAAGAAATTACTTGTGATAATGGCTCCTAGTTTATCAGCAAAAGAACTACCAACTTTTTTGCAAGTTGGGGAATCAAGATGATCACTTCGACACCAGTTCACCCTCAGGCCAATGGTCAAGCGGAATCCAGCAACAAAATCATCATTAACAACCTCCAGAAATAATTGGGTTCCAAGAAAGGCAGATGGGCTGAGGAGTTGCCATTCGTACTCTAGGCAGATAAAACGACACCCAGAAACGCAACGGGTCAAACTCCATTCTCCTTAGTGTTTGGAACTGAGGCTGTGATCCCTACAGAGATAGTGATACCTACAGCAAGAATCACTTGCCAGGAACCTAAAACTAACAATCAGAATCAGCTTCAGGATCTTGAAACAATTGAAGTACTTGAGACTTGGCCAAAATCCGGATGGCATCCTACCAACAAAGAGTGGCCAAATCTTATAAAAAGAATACGAGACTAAGAAGGTTCCAAGTAGGAGACATGGTGCTTAGGAAAGCATTCCAAAACACAACAAATCTTACTGACGGGAAGTTGGTACCTAAGTGGGAAGATCCAAACTTAATAAATTTCGAGGAAGGAAAAAGGGCATATCATTTAGTTAACATGGAAGGAGAACCTTTGCCGAGGGCTTGGAATGCTATTCATCTTAAGTCTTATTTCATGTGAGAATAATGCTGGGATTCCCAAGGCTCTTCTTCACCTCAACATAAACCGGTATGTCTACTATTCCAATTTCAGTTTATCCTTATTATTTTTGTCTCACATTACTAACTTAAGCATCGACGTGGTGTTAGCCTTCACCCACCCGTCATTAAGTATTTAGTGTTTTGAAGATGCTAAGAATCCTATTAAGTTACTTTGGGTGTATCCCCAGTTAGAGGTTGGCCACCTTTCCTTCACTTAACGTATCCTACATACCTTCTAAAGTTTGAGAGGTTGTCTCCTCTCCTGCGTTTGGGTAATCGCCAGTAGCGCACGACCTTCGCCAGGAGCACATGTTATCCACCGGTATGCTTAAGGTGGCCGGACCAGTCCATCTTAAAAGGTGGCTGACAATCTTGTCACTGTAGGCGGCCGGGTGGATCCTTAAGGTTTTTAACACTTACGTGTTAACAAAGGTTTTGACATTTACATGTCACTTACGTTGGCTTAGGCCCAAGAATCTGGGCTTGTCCCCAGAATTAGCTTGTCCCAAGTATCTCAGGTATATCCCCAGTTTGTCTTAGTCCTAAGAATCCGGGCTAGTCCCCAGGATTGGCTTGTCCCAAGTACCTCAGTTTTATCCCCAGTTTGATTATGTTTCCTAACTTATTTTGAGTTCAGGAATCCTACAGATGATACGCCTAGGCAAATTGCCACTTTACCAAACGATATTCTCCTGAGGATCCTGAATGGGATGCCAGCGAGAATGCTAAAGAAGAAAGAATTTGGAGATTGCCAAAGGTAAAACCTAATGGTCAGGTACTTAATGTTTTTAGACTATATGCTACTAAACTCTAATCAGTGACCTAAGGTTTTTCCCATTTTATTTTGCTACAACTTCTAAGTGTTTTAAATCATTTCAAGAAGTTATAATTACACCTAAAAGGATTTTGCAAGTTCTAATGCTCAAAAATAATCTTTGCAAACAAGGTTGGAAATCAAAATAAACCATAACAAGTCAAAAGCCATACTATTATATTATACACAAAAGAGGGGTACGGTTGAGCTATCCGAGTTTCATCCTAAAAACCTCAGGATCCTCCGCTTGGGAAGCTCAGAGATCATTGTTAATCCGGGATTTCGGGCTTCGTATTGTAAAACACAAGATCCCTCCACCCGAATCCCTACCATTTGTTTGTTTGTTACTTGTTTGAAACATGAAACTAAAAAAAGAGAGAGTTAATTGTTTCTACAACCACCACCATTCAAACACAAAGACATAAAAAACTGGGCTCAGACCGTTGCTTTATCTTCATCGCCCATCACCTTGCCATCCCCTCCAAGCTTCCCACCCTCACCAAGATTCACCTCGAGCACCCCTGTCATTGCCTCTGGAGATTCTTGAACCACCTTCGAGGAGCAGCCTTCGTTCCCATCCTTCCAAGTTTCTTCCACATCACCATCGCCTCTTTCCAGGGATTGTAGAATTGACCTCCAAGCCTCAGCGTCCCGGCCAGGAACCTTAAAACCAACCTCTTCAGTTTCACCCGCCATTTGGATTCTGCATTCCAGGACGCTTCGGGCAGCTGAGAGTTTGCCGATTTTGTCATCCATGACATTCTCAGCCTCAAAGGCCAGACGTTGTTCAGTGAGCTTGTGCTCATAATAGCGGGTCTTGCCTTTAGCGATTTCAGCTTGGGCTTGGATCTTCTCCTTGGCTTCTGCTCCATCTCCATCGCATAGGTGCTGAGCTTCTCAATGCCCTGCACAAGGAAAGTTAGAATCTTAAGCAGCACCTGTGACACGTATAAAATAAATATATATTTGTTGAGCTTCTTACCAGGTTTATCATCGTCTGCATCGAGAGAAATTTGTTGCTCACCTCAGAGAGAGCCAAGCATCGAAGTTTTCCAAGTACACGATGGCATCAGTACCCGTCATCTTCTTGGAGGTAGAAGAATTGGGTCGGCTGGCAGGAGGCTTGGAAGTAGCAGAGGCTCCGATTGTTCTTTCTCAGTCTTAAGCATGGTATCGAGATCCTTGAGAGAGAAGGAGGAGCTGGACTTGGGAACTGAAACAAAGAAACAGGTTATTGATATTTGGGATTCCTAAAAACAACAAAAGTTAGGAATCTGGAAGATCTTACCAGATATCTCAGGGGTGTAGTGGTCCGCTGAAAAGCTTTGCTCGCTAGCTTCTGCTTCAAGTATGAGCGCCCTTTCCGTGGCTGGAACTTGGTAGACTGCTTCATGCTTCTGCTGGGAATCCGGACGCGGCTCACGAAACGTGCCATTAACATGGATGATGGTTTACCTCGAATCAGTGATCAGTTTGACACTTTTTTAAGCCGAACCGAAACCGAAGCTCGAATGCGACAATCCCGAACACGCCTTAGTGTGATGTTGCGTTGCCTCCTGGTTGCTCGTCGATGCTTGATAACCACAGATGGGAGTTCGGCGATGGTCTTATGGTGGAACAGTGGTGGCCCGACGGTGGTTTGGAGTGGCTGGTGGTGTGCGTCGCCCAATAAAAACGAGAGAGAGAGATAGAGCTGCGATGAAAATGGAGTGATTCAGATGATGAGGGTTGAGGTTTAATCAATTGATCAATCAAGGGGACAGAATTAAAGGCATGATCAATAACGGATGTGAAGCACGTAAACGGTCAGTCTCCGGACGGTTTCAATCCAAGGCTTCAGCACTACTTTGTCAATTTGACAAGATTAGTCCCCCCCCCACCCCTGCCCACCCTAGATACATAATGGGAAACTAAGTTCAGAATTTACGAAGTAGGTCCTTGCAGGTTTGATTAATTAAAAAAAGGTTTAGAAAATTGAAAGATAAGCCCCTTGAGTTTAATGGAAGGTTAACTAATTCTAACGGAGTTATCGGAGAACACATTAAATCGAATGTATACGTGTGTTTGTCACAAATATAATTGACGTGTAACATTTATTAAAACTTAAACGACCAAATAAAATCATAGATAACAACCTCTAATTATCCGTTTAAATTACATAAAATCATAGTTATAAGCCCGTAACTAATGTTTTTAAATTCCTATAAAATTATAGAAATGTTTTGTGTAATTTACGTGACACACCGGCTCCCGAGGTTTTTTGCCAAGAATCCTAGAGGAAACTCGAAGGATTCTGGATTTTCCCTCGTTACATCCTTCTGTCGATAATCATAATTTGATATATTGTCATTCTCATCTTAAAGCACACTACCTTACTTACAAAGTTTGGTTCACTTAATCATCTTGGTGATTTTTAACCAAAACACGCATGATGTTCCTGAAATCACGCATTACAAAAAAAAAAGAACAACAAATTTCTAAAATTTTCACTTCATTCATATAATAACTTTTAATTTACAATGTAGATGGATCTTCACAAAAATTACAACGAAAAGAGAAATCAAAAAGAAAAAAAATCAAAAAACATCAAAAACAAATAGAGATAAAAACAACTTAGACCTTCTTGAACTCTTCAAAGGAGGCAGCATCGTCCCTTGACTTCTTTATGGCGCTGTCCATAACGCCTCGTAGACCATGATGGATCTGATCCTTCAAAACAAGCTGCCGAGTCATAAACTCAACAATCGCTTGTTGCATTGGAGAGGATGGAAGATCCACAACCTCCTGCAGCATCCGGGCGTGTGCCTGAATGCTGTTGGTCATAAAACCAGTCATCATGCCAAAGTTATTACGCATGATGCAGATCATCCTTGGCTTTCAGCCAATGGTTTTCTTCAAGAAGGATGATGACAACATTGGAACAAGAAGGGTTAGAAGAAGAAGAAGATGTCATTGTTTCTGATAATTTTGGAGATGATCGGTTAATAGATGATAAGTGAGTAGGGAGGGTTTCTGGGTTTCTTGAGTGTAATATTGCATGGTCACACCAAAAAGACCTGATATATACTATAAAATTGGAGGCAAAATGAAACGTCGCGTAATATAAAAAAATTAAAACAAAAACACAGTAAAAAATACACTCAATTGAAAATGAAAATGTGTAACAGTATTTACTTTAAAGATAATTAACACACAGTAACAATATATAATTAACATTCACATTCATCTTCCCAAAGCGTACCCACTACACACGGTTTTCCAACATGATATGATCAAGATATCCACGAGATTAAACATAAAATCAAGTCAAACAAACACACATAACCATTGAAAAACACTCATAGCATTGTTAAGGTCCTCAACATAACCATCAAAGTTTAGCTAGGATTCATCTCATCTAAGTGAATCAAGAGTTTAGCTCATACTAGCTACAAAAACACCCAAGAAATAGCTTACAAAATCGGAGAGAAACATGCCTAATGATGATGAATCGCATCGAAATCAAAGTGTAGATGGGTTGAGAAACACTTGAATCTCCTTCCATAATGACGATCTTCACTTTTTATTTATGAAGTTGAGATGAGATTAAACTTGAGTTTTTGGAGATGGAGTATTAGAGTTTTAATTTTTCCAAATCTGCTGCCTCCTCTCTATCGTGTTCTCTTTTTCTTTTTATATTCTTCAAGAAAAATAAGAAATAATTGATATATCTTCCCCCAATAAATAAGTGGCTCTAAAGTCCCTTATCCTCAAAGAATACGGCTGGCAAATCAGATGGTACAACAACCAAAATCAACCCCACTTGGGGTATTAAATGAGTAGAGGATTTATTCTCTAGTGGGGGATTAAAGGAAACACAAAGGAGACTAGAGGAACTTTCCTCTAGTCAGGAGAAGGGATAAGGGGATTTTTCCTCTGGTCAGGCAGAAGGGAAAAGGGGATTTTTCCTCTGATGAAGCTTCAAGTAGGAGAATTTTCCTCTGGTGAGGAACGTTTTAGCTCGTCTTCTTTTGAAACCTATAAAAGTTAAATATAACTAAATAAGAACTAATTCCTAAAAAAATGTCATGGAAACTGTGACGACCCTAAAACTTTTGCTTTCTTTTGCTTTCTTTCCCCAGCAAATATAGCAACGACGACAGCTGAGGCTGCGAACGCTACGACGCAAGAATAATTTTCGGGACGAAAATTCCAATTACAAGGGGATGATGTGACATCCGAGAATTTCAAGGTTTACTTCCGTTAGACAATTCCGTTAGTTACGTTATAAGTATTAACTTAATTAGTAACTAATGCTCAGCTAGGCCGAATACGTCCACGTCCTTTGGTTGATCACCGAACCCGTCCATATGTGTTATGTGTTTAACTATTTATTGTCATTATGTGCAAAGTGATTTAAATACATGATTTAGTACTATGAATAGCATGACAATTTATGAATCGTGTTTATCTTGCTTAAAATGTGAAACTGACCACTTTTGGGTAACCAGCGAAACTACCGGGCGAAACTATAATGTCGCCCGGCAGTCTATCGGCTTACTCGTGATCAGAGCCAGTTTCGCCAGGCCAGCGAAACTGCCAGCGAAACTAGCCTCTGATATAAATAATCTTAATAAACCCTAGTTCTCCTATTTGCCTCATTTACACAAAAACACACACACTCTTCTCTGGAGATCTGGTCAGCTGAAAACCATCAAGAAAAACCAAGATCTCAGCCTCAAGACAACATCCATTCGATTCCTTGATCGAATCGTGAGTCCCAAAACCTTCCTTTATGCCATTTTTATGTGTTTTCTATGTATTTCTTCATAAAGCATGCTTAAACCTTCATGATATTGTTAGATCTTCTGTAGGAATGCTAGATCTACCATAAAGTTGATAACTTTACGTGTAAAACTGATCCATGATAAAGATTTATGCTATTTAGGTCATTTTAGGGTTTTGAATGTATTTTGGTGACTTGATGATGAAAATGCATGTTTAAGGTGTTAAAGCTTACTGATTTATGTTGATAAATGGTTATGCATGCTAGATAATGAATTACATGTAATATGGAAGCTGTTAGATTGATTTTTAGGCTGATTTATGTGTTTTTCGCGACCAGCGAAACTGTACTGTTCTCTGGGCGAAACTATGTAGTGAAACTATGTATATCTCCTTCCAGCGACACTATGCAGCGAAACTGCAGTGTCGCCGGGTAAACCAACCAGACCAGCTCGAGCGAATCTACCGAGCGAAATTCCCTGAACGAAAGTTCAAACCAGTTTCGGGCGAAACTAGGCTAGCGAAACTGTGCCAACAGTTTCGAGCGAAACTAGCCTGGCGAAACTGTGTCATCGGGTATTGCCTAGCGAAAGTGCTGCCCGTGCACACAGCGAAACTGACTAGCGAAACTGCTAGCGAAACTGAGACCAGAATCCAAACTTGTGCAAATTTGCTTGAATGTTATGCCATGACTCACATGATTATGCTATGATGAAACATGCTATGATTTCTGTAATATGTGAACCCTTGTTTATGATCAACCATCGGTGTCGTGTGTCATTATGTCGAGTCGTAGTTCCAACGTGCTATGTTATGGGCCATAGTAACGTTAAGTAAAGATTAGACACAAAACTAATACTTAAGACCTAAACGTGTTCATAGGTTTTCGATAAGCAAACAATACTTGGATTATATAGCAAGTGTAGCAGTGCAACCCAAGGTGAGTGTCACTAACCCGTTTACTGTGAGCCCGTTTGGGACACACCGAATAACTTAATGGAAAACAATGCTGACAACCTTACGAGTGCTATGCACCACTTGATGAAATTGAAAACTTAGAGTGCTACGCATCTACTGGATGAACTTGAAGTGTTTTATGGGAAACACTTGTAAAACTTAACAAACTATTTCTGAAACGAAAACCGTTTTAATATGGCTAGTGTAGGTTAAAGTCTAAACCACAAGATATCACATGATTTCTAAGGATTGCCTTTTTAACTGAAAAAGTCCTCAACTTAATTGTGCCATTAATTGTAAAGCGAGGGGATGTTGGGTAGATCTACTGGAGTTTGACAAACTCCGCCTCGTGACACTGGAGGTGCACGGAGGTACAATATCAGCCTATTAGACCGTGATCCCGAGAGGACACGGGGGAGGCAAAGCCGCGATGACGGATGTCCGCAAAACAAAATGGCTGAAGGCTCTGCCTCTACTATACTTAATCGTCAGCTTTGGTACGAACTTCCTTAGTGCATGGAACAACGGATTAGCTACCCGCGATATCGGTTGACCGCTTTAACTTTACTTAACTAGTGCATATTAGGTAATACATCACTTGGCAATGTTTATAAAACTAATACTTATTACATGTTGATGAATACGATTATGAGACCGGGCCAATGCATGTCATGCCCACCGTGAACTCACCAACCGTTAGGTTGACACTTGCGTGGTTTAAACTTTTGCAGATTGCTAAGGAGTATCCGCTGGAGGTTGGCATGGCACAAGAAGATATTTACTTTTATTAAACTAAATTTGAGAATTTGAATTTGAAACAAAGATTTGTAAAGCACGTGGTTAGTGCTAAGATACTTATGTTTTTACTCCGCTGCGTAACTTTTGAAACTGTTTGAAATGAATGTTTTGGACTTTACTCTGATTCGTTTAGTATTTGTAACTAATGGTTGTGGTCCTGGTCTAGTCGCACCCCTTAACGGTATAAACTCCGTTAGTGGTTAATTTGGGGGTGTGACAGATTGGTATCAGAGCTATAAGTTGCAGAGAACTGGAATCATTTTTGAAAAACGATTTGGAAACTGCAACTTGAAAAACCTTAGTTACAAACGAACAAACAAATTCTCAAAACCAAAATAATTACGTGCCAACCTGGGATACTCGCTCTGCTGTGTAAGTAAAAGCTTAGTACGTATGTATATATATATATATAGGTATAAATATATATATGGACCGTGTCTAGGAAGTCTAACGGAAAACCTTAGGAAAATTTTCACACACGAATACGAAACGCGAACGCTGATGCGCACACAATTCCGGGGGAAAGCGACAACGAAACGATGCTACACGCTACGTCCTGATTTCTACTACGATGCCTACGCCGACGGTGACTTTTATGGGAAAGCCGACTTTCGACGATAGCTATTTACGACTTACGACGTTCTCCGACGACGCCTCGATCTTGCACGGAAATTTTTCTGGACTAATAGAGGGATAACGGGAAATTGCTAATATACATATTATGGGATGTGTATAGAATATAACTATGATTGAACACTGGCTACTTTAACTGTCCAGAAAATGTCGGGAGGAGATGGAAGAAACAACATTACCCTAACATCTGCAGAACTACAAGCAATGATAAACGCACACGTACAAGCCGCAGTGGCAGCCGTCCATGCTACAATCGCCGCACAGCAAGCCATTCATTTGGCTCATCAGCTTACTAAACAGGAGAATGAGGGAGGTACACTTCCTGCAAGAGCCTCTGAGAAGATTGCCTTAAGTAACAAGAGAAAGGCTGTTGAAGAAACTCCTGGAAACTCAATGAACAATCGGAGTGTTGGAAACAAAAGGCCTGGGAACAGCAGTGGTAACAACCGCCAAAGTGGGAATGGAAACTACAAGGGCAAACTGCCCAGGTGCAACAAGTGTGGGAAGCATCACACCGGTATCTGCAGAATGAGTTTGAACTGCGAGAGATGTGGCAAGAAAGGCCATGAGGCAAAAGACTGTTGGACGATGTTACCTAAGCCACAAAACCTCCCAAGGCGAAACAACAGCAACAACCGTAACAACAACAATGAAGCTCCCAGAGGAAATGGTAACGGAAATGGAAACGACAGAGGAAGAGCTTTCGTCATGGGTCAAGAAGAAGCTCGCAACGACGCCGACGTGATTAACGGTAAATTCATCCTTAATGGTTTCCTTGCTACTGTATTGTTTAATTCTGGTGCTGAAAGAAGTTTTATATCCACTGAATATGCTAAGTTGATTAATGCTAAACCGATTGCCTTAGACGCTAAGTATGTGGTAGGGCTAGCAAATGGTAAACTTCATGATACGACTCAGATAGTTAAGGACTGTAAGTTAGAACTAGCTGGCCATACATTAGGGATCAACCTTATGCCCTTCCCGATTGGTAGTTTTGATGTTATAGTAGGAATGGATTGGTTATCTGAGAATCGAGCTGAAATCCTATTCCACTCAAGGACAGTGAAGTGTTAACAGTTCAAGGTGAGAAAGGTGGAACAGTCACCGGTATTATTTCGTTTCTCAAAGCTCAAAAGTGCCTTCGTAAAGGTCACTTCGCGATCCTTGCAAACGTCACCGATTCGACACTTCCCGAGCGTAAAATCGACGACTACCCGATTTCAAGACAAAGGGTTTATTCGTCCAAGTTCGTCTCCATGGGGAGCACCGGTTTTGTTTGTTAAGAAGAAGGATGGAACGTTCCGTATGTGTATTGATTACCGAGAGCTTAACAAAGTTACTATTAAGAATCGGTATCCACTCCCTCGAATCGACGATCTCTTCGACCAACTACAAGGTTCGAGCTACTTTTAAAAGATTGATCTACGGTCTGGATATCACCAACTTCGTGTCCGAGATGAGGATGTCCCAAAGACTGCTTTCAGAACTCGGTATGGACATTACGAGTTTCTAGTTATGCCGTTTGGGCTAACTAATGCACCTGCGGTATTTATGGATTTGATGAATCGAGTGTGCAAGCCGTACCTCGATCAGTTTGTGATAGTCTTCATTGACGATATTTTGATTTACTCCAAGACAAAGGAAGAACACGAGAGACATCTACAACTGATTTTGGAATTACTCCGTAAGGAACAGCTTTATGCTAAGTTTTCGAAGTGCGATTTTTGGATTCGTGAAGTCCAGTTTCTTGGACACATTGTTAATCAGGAAGGAATTCATGTCGACCCGGCTAAAGTGGAAGCTATCAAGAATTGGTCTACTCCTAGAGCGCCGACCGAAATCCGAAAATTCTTGGGACTTGCCGGATATTACCGAAGATTCATTAAGGGTTTCTCGCAATTGGCTCAACCCTTAACAGCATTAACGCACAAGGGAGTGCAATATAGATGGGGTGAAAAAGAAGAACAGGCGTTTCAAACTCTCAAAGATATGTTATGTTCAGCTCCGATTCTAGCCTTACCCGATGGAGTTGACGACTTTGTAGTCTACTGTGATGCATCCATCCAAGGACTCGGTTGCGTGTTGATGCAACGGGACAAAGTAATTGCCTATGGGTCCAGGCAACTGAAGGACACTGAAAAGAATTATACGACGCATGATTTGGAATTAGGAGCCGTTGTTCATGCACTCAAGATTTGGAGACATTACCTCTACGGAACAAAGTGCACAATATTTACCGACCACAAAAGCTTACAGCACATCTTTGATCAGAAGGATCTCAACATGCGACAACGACGATGGGTCGAGTTACTAAATGACTATGACTTAGCAATTAAGTATCATCCGGGAAAAGCCAATGTTGTGGCTGATGCCTTAAGTCGAAAAGAATACGAAAAGCCTCGACGGGTACGAGCGCTGCAACTTACCATTCACACGGGATTGCCGGATCGGATCCGCGATGCCCAACAAGAAGCTTTAAAGGAAGAAAACTTCGCAGCTGAAGCACTGCGTGGTGTAGACGGTAACTCCGATATTAGGTCCGACGGACTCAGGTATTATAATGATAGAATTTGGGTTCCTTTACTTGGAAATCTCCGTGAGCTCGTGATGGACGAGGCTCACAAATCAAGGTATTCGGTGCACCCAGGATCAGATAAAATGTACCAAGATTTGAAGGGTTTGTATTGGTGGCCGAATATGAAAGCCGACATTGCTCGATATGTGGCTAAATGTTTAACATGCTCAAGGGTTAAGATTGAGTACCAAAAGCCTTCTGGGCTATTGCAACAACCAAAGATCCCAGAATGGAAATGGGAGGATATCTCAATGGATTTTGTAACGGGATTACCTCATCGATCAAATCGACCGGATGCGATTTGGGTTATCATTGATCGATTAACCAAATCTGCACATTTTATCCCGATGAAGGAAACTGACAACATGGATAAGTTAACCAAGCTGTACATTGATCGAATTGTGGCACGTCATGGAGTGCCTGAGACTATTATCTCCGATAGAGATCCTCGATTTACTTCCCGATTATGGCAATCTATGCAAGAAGCACTGGGAACCAGACTGGATATGAGTACAGCCTATCACCCGCAGACCGATGGTCAGACGGAACGAACTATTCAGACCTTAGAAGACATGCTCCGAGCTTGCGTTCTTGACTTCGGTAAAGACTGGGAAGCTCACCTTCCGTTGGTGGAGTTCTCCTACAACAACAGTTATCATTCAAGTATCGGTGCAGCACCTTTTGAAGCTCTTTATGGCAGAAAATGTAGATCGCCCGTGTGTTGGGCCGAAACGGGTGAGAAGGGACTCACCGGACCAGAACTCATTCATGATACAACTGAACGGATTATTCAGATCAGAAAGCGGATAGCCGCAGCACGTGACAGACAAAAGAGCTATGCCGATAAACGCCGTAAACCTTTGAAGTTCGAGGTAGGCGACAAAGTGTTATTAAAGGTATCTCCCTGGAAAGGTGTGATACGCTTCGGAAAACGTGGAAAGTTAAATCCTCGCTACATCGGTCCGTTTGAAATCATCGGGGAAGTAGGCCCGGTGGCCTATCGATTACAACTCCCTGCTGAACTCGATGGAGTTCACAACGTATTTCACGTTTCGAACCTAAAGAAATGTCTAGCTGAAGACATCGAAATAATTCCTTTGGAGGAATTGGAGATCGACGAACATCTGAGATTTATCGAGCAACCGGTAGAAATCATGGGACGCAAGGAGAAAGCCCTCAAACGTAGCAAGATCCCGATCGTCAAGGTTCGATGGAACTCAAAACATGGACCAGAATATACTTGGGAACGAGAGGATCAGATGAAGAAAAAGTATCCTCACCTATTCGAGCAAACGTCCACAAATACTCAAGGTATAATTTAATTTTGGGGACCAAAATTCCTGTAACAGGAGGAGGATGTGACGACCCTAAAACTTTTGCTTTCTTTTGCTTTCTTTCCCCAGCAAATATAGCAACGACGACAGCTGAGGCTGCGAACGCTACGACGCAAGAATAATTTTCGGGACGAAAATTCCAATTACAAGGGGATGATGTGACATCCGATAATTTCAAGGTTTACTTCCGTTAGACAAATCCGTTAGTTACGTTATAAGTATTAACTTAGTAACTAATGCTCAGCTAGGCCGAATACGTCCACGTCCTTTGGTTGATCACCGAACCCGTCCATATGTGTTATGTGTTTAACTATTTATTGTCATTATGTGCAAAGTGATTTAAATACATGATTTAGTACTATGAATAGCATGACAATTTATGAATCGTGTTTATCTTGCTTAAAATGTGAAACTGACCACTTTTGGGTAACCAGCGAAACTACCGGGCGAAACTATAATGTCGCCCGGCAGTCTATCGGCTTACTCGTGATCAGAGCCAGTTTCGCCAGGCCAGCGAAACTGCCAGCGAAACTAGCCTCTGATATAAATAATCTTAATAAACCCTAGTTCTCCTATTTGCCTCATTTACACAAAAACACACACACTCTTCTCTGGAAATCTGGTCAGCTGAAAACCATCAAGAAAAACCAAGATCTCAGCCTCAAGACAACATCCATTCGATTCCTTGATCGAATCGTGAGTCCCAAAACCTTCCTTTATGCCATTTTTATGTGTTTTCTATGTATTTCTTCATAAAGCATGCTTAAACCTTCATGATATTGTTAGATCTTCTGTAGGAATGCTTAGGAAAGCTAGATCTACCATAAAGTTGATAACTTTACGTGTAAAACTGATCCATGATAAAGATTTATGCTATTTAGGTCATTTTAGGGTTTTGAATGTATTTTGGTGACTTGATGATGAAAATGCATGTTTAAGGTGTTAAAGCTTACTGATTTATGTTGATAAATGGTTATGCATGCTAGATAATGAATTACATGTAATATGGAAGCTGTTAGATTGATTTTTAGGCTGATTTATGTGTTTTTCGCGACCAGCGAAACTGTACTGTTCTCTGGGCGAAACTATGTAGCGAAACTATGTATATCTCCTTCCAGCGACACTATGCAGCGAAACTGCAGTGTCTCCGGGTAAACCAACCAGACCAGCTCGAGCGAATCTACCGAGCGAAATTCCCTGAACGAAAGTTCAAACCAGTTTCGGGCGAAACTAGGCTAGCGAAACTGTGCCAACAGTTTCGAGCGAAACTAGCCTGGCGAAACTGTGTCATCGGGTATTGCCTAGCGAAAGTGCTGCCCGTGCACACAGCGAAACTGACTAGCGAAACTGCTAGCGAAACTGAGACCAGAATCCAAACTTGTGCAAATTTGCTTGAATGTTATGCCATGACTCACATGATTATGCTATGATGAAACATGCTATGATTTCTGTAATATGTGAACCCTTGTTTATGATCAACCATCGGTGTCGTGTGTCATTATGTCGAGTCGTAGTTCCAACGTGCTATGTTATGGGCCATAGTAACGTTAAGTAAAGATTAGACACAAAACTAATACTTAAGACCTAAACGTGTTCATAGGTTTTCGATAAGCAAACAATACTTGGATTATATAGCAAGTGTAGCAGTGCAACCCAAGGTGAGTGTCACTAACCCGTTTACTGTGAGCCCGTTTGGGACACACTGAATAACTTAATGGAAAACAATGCTGACAACCTTACGAGTGCTATGCACCACTTGATGAAATTGAAAACTTAGAGTGCTACGCATCTACTGGATGAACTTGAAGTGTTTTATGGGAAACACTTGTAAAACTTAACAAACTATTTCTGAAACGAAAACCGTTTTAATATGGCTAGTGTAGGTTAAAGTCTAAACCACAAGATATCACATGATTTCTAAGGATTGCCTTTTTAACTGAAAAAGTCCTCAACTTAATTGTGCCATTAATTGTAAAGCGAGGGGATGTTGGGTAGATCTACTGGAGTTTGACAAACTCCGCCTCGTGACACTGGAGGTGCACGGAGGTACAATATCAGCCTATTAGACCGTGATCCGAGAGGACACGGGGGAGGCAAAGCCGCGATGACGGATGTCCGCAAAATAAAATGGCTGAAGGCTCTGCCTCTACTATACTTAATCGTCAGCTTTGGTACGAACTTCCTTAGTGCATGGAACAACGGATTAGCTACCCGCGATATCGGTTGACCGCTTTAACTTTACTTAACTAGTGCATATTAGGTAATACATCACTTGGCAATGTTTATAAAACTAATACTTATTACATGTTGATGAATACGATTATGAGACCGGGCCAATGCATGTCATGCCCACCGTGAACTCACCAACCGTTAGGTTGACACTTGCGTGGTTTAAACTTTTGCAGATTGCTAAGGAGTATCCGCTGGAGGTTGGCATGGCACAAAAAGATATTTACTTTTATTAAACTAAATTTGAGAATTTGAATTTGAAACAAAGATTTGTAAAGCACGTGGTTAGTGCTAAGATACTTATGTTTTTACTCCGCTGCGTAACTTTTGAAACTGTTTGAAATGAATGTTTTGGACTTTACTCTGATTCGTTTAGTATTTGTAACTAATGGTTGTGGTCCTGGCCTAGTCGCACCCCTTAACGGTATAAACTCCGTTAGTGGTTAATTTGGGGGTGTCACAGAAACTCGTTTAAATGAGGGACAATGTGTATGATTTATATACATAATTTATGACACATCAAAAATCCCCACACTTAAACATTGCTTGCCCTCAAGCAATCTCTCAAGCAAAAATTCAATAAAACTCCCAAATGGCAAAAAAATGGATAAGCAATCCATAAGCAAACTAGAAATCCACATGCATAAACGATTTTCAAGACATGCTACAATTGAAATAAAAAACCAAACGAGTCAAAGTGCTATAATTTTTTTTAAAACATGGCAATATCCAAGTAAGCGTAATATGCCTAATCAAATTTCTATTATGCACGAACTTACATCCCTCACAAAGATACACTCAACACTCGGTTTATTTATATGCATAAGTGTATATATGATCACTCAATGCCAAGAGATGAAGCAAACATTATTATAAGCTTTTATAGAAATCAAATCTCCACCAATTAACATAAGAAAAATGCATAAATCAAGAGGGCTTTAGTAGGGTTGTAACGTGGCTTGGGTTATGGGTGTGAAATTTGGGTATAAAAGTGGCTAAATGGTTAACAATGAAACATAAAAAAAATATGGACAAACTAATTATAACCTGACATAAACTTGACTAATATGAGCTACTAACGAGTTGGTGACCCGTCTGCACATTGCGGCGGGCCACCGTCATCCGTCGTGTTATCGTAAAGTGATAGGTATTGTACATGGACGTGTAAGCAGATGCCATTATGTCACACCCCCAAAAATCCCACGCGCGATAACGCGCCGCAGGGAGCGTGACAAACCAGGATCGATGTCCATTAGTTACACCAAACGACCAATAATTAATAAAAGGTTGTATAATTTTATTAAAATATAAATACAGAGTTTTACAAATGCGGAAGCGTAACATGCTGAAAGTATTTATTGTAAAAACATCGCCACCCAAGGTGACGTGGCTTGTTCAAAGATAATAAAAGGGTTTCAAAGTCTCATGCATGCGTACTCGTGATACTCGAACATCTGCAACCTGAGAATAACATGCTAAAAAGTGTCAACACAAAGGTTGGTGAGTTCACAGGTTTATCAGTTCAAAAACAGTTCCAGTTTAATGTAAATCAACTGTTCAACAACAGTCTCAGTTCAAAGTAAATCAACTGTTCATCGACAGTTCAAGTTTAAGTTCAAGGTTGACTGTTCAACAACAGTTCAAGTTCAGTTTAAGATTGATTGTTCAACAACAATCAAGTTGAGTTTAAGATTGACTATTCAACAATAGTCAAGTAGTAAGAGCATAATCACTAATATATATCAAATAGCTAGCTAGGCTATATACATGAAACTTCGCACGTTGATGGTCACCGAAGCTAACAGTTGTTTACAGTTTGCGCAGTTTGCCTTGTTGTGTTTAGGACGAATATAACACCCGTTCGATATCCAATCGAGTCAGCGCGACTGACCCGGGTGGGGTTTGTCAGACCCAGTAGTACTACAATATATTTCCCGCTATCGTCATTAATACTAACGGTACCATAAGAAGGACTTTGTTGTATCAGTGTGCTACAAGTACTTCAAGTGATATATAAAAGTCTAATTATCTCAGTTGTGTAAATCATGCATGTTAATCTCCCCCAAAAGGATTAAAATAGTAAAATGGGGCCGTGAAACTCACCTTAGGTTGCACAGCAAAAATTTCTAGATAATCAATTAAGGAAGTAGCAAGAACGAGTCTTGTGAAGCAGTCAATCACCTAATGAGCATGAACGTATAAGTGTGTGTTCTATAAACTATTAAGTCTAACGTAAACGACAAAAACGAAGGATCGAGGAATTCAAAACAAGTCGAGGATGACACGTGTGCCAAATCCGAGCAATATTCGAAATAACGCGAAACATACATTATATATTTTCTAAGTTCAAAGATTTCAAAAATAAATATATATAACATATATATATTTAACTAAACGTTCATGTGATGTTAATAACGAATTTGCGAGGACAATATATATATATATATTTAAAGGTTCTCATTAATTATTCGGTTGTTTCCATAACACTCCAATGATATACGTTTATATATGAATCTACTCAAAATATGCATATTTTACCTTTTTATGTAAAACCACAATTTTTATATCAACATATATATTTATAGATGTCAAAACTATATTTTAATTTAAAATGGCAAGCTAAACATATTTTACAAGTCCAAAATACGATTTACGGGGTTTTAATGGTTCCAAATATGTTTTTACGGGCTTAAGATACGGAAAGGAACAGTTTTGGTACGGTTTCTAGGTCCCTAAAAGCTCAAAATCGCAAACCAAAATAAAACAAAAAAAGTGTGGAGGCGCCTATGGTCGAACCGGCGACCTACTGATCAAATCGCAACACATTAACCACTGGGGCAACACTTTAACTTGAAACCAGTTTGGGCCGGGTTTATTTTATACAGCAGTGGAGACTTGACTTAACTTGTATGCATAACAAACTGCTAAAAAAGAAACGTGGAGTCTGGGGGTCGAACTCGCGACCTCGTGGTTAGACCGCGAGAGACCCAGCCACTAAGGCGCCTGACCCGATTGTTATTTAACCCGGCATTCCTAATATATAATATTACTCAGTCGCGTGTCATCTTCAACCTTTAGAACTCCGGTGGCCGGAGTTTCATTCCGGTCACCGGAAAATCGCGAAAAACACAAAACGATCCAGAAAAAGGTGCGACTAACAATAAAGAAGGTTACCTCGTGTCGAAGATGAGATTTTGATATGCTTTTGATGCCGAAAAACGAGTCGAAGCACGAACGCGAACACCGAGCACGCTAACGAAACTCAAATCTGTTTGCTCCTGGATGCTCGTCGGAAACTCGCGATCACAGGGGTGTATCAAACGATTGTAAACAGTGGCTAGGTGGTGTGAATTTTTGCCGGGATCGTAAGTTGTGGTGGTTTCTTGTCGCCAAGAAAACAGAGTGAGCGTGAGGGAATAGGGAGAGGATGCGAGAGGGAGTTGTGAGTGTGCACGTTTGAGAGTTTGTGTAGTTCTTAATCATTGAATTAGATCTTTAAGTGCCAAAAGTAACCGACGATGGTGATGATGAATCGGTCGAAACCAAAACCGAAACGATCATCGGTTCTAAGTAAATCACGTAACCGACCGACAATCAATTCAACAATAGACTATTGACACCATTAGTCCCTCATATACTTACAAAGGTGGAACCAGGTTTGAAACAATTACAAATTTACCCCTCCAAGTTTAGGTTACTAGAAATAAGTTTGGGAGTTGACAAAGTTAGCCCTTTAAGTTTAAAATAGGTTAACGAACTCTTGACGGAGTTAACAGAAAATATTCTTAACGACGAATATACGAGGGATGCCAAAATATATTAATCGTGTAACGTTTATAAAATATATAAACCTCGATTGTCACATAAGATCATAACTAATAACCCATAATTATTTATTTTAGGTTCACATAAAATGATGGAAGTGAAATCATAATGATACGTATATTTACTCATATAAGATAATAAAAACGTTAGGTATAATTACGTCACACATTGTCACATAAAATCGTAAAATAACATGTGAATATATATAAGTATAACACATAAAATCATAAGTTCAATTGCCACATAAAATTATAAAACAAACCGTATAATTTTTATGGCACGCCGTCATATAAAATCATAGAATAAATTGTGTGAACTTATATATAAATATATCACATGAAATCATAAATGGTAAAACCATAGAATATCAATCGTTTGAATTTAGTACATGCTCGTAGTGATGATCACACAGAACCCTTAATGCTAAAGTCAACCCAGTGAATCACATAAATGTTCACACAACATTTAATACGGTTTACGTTCAATTAATGTCAGAAAATGACCTGAAAAGTCGGATTGTCACAGTATCCCCTTGTTGAAGAATTTTCGTCCTCGAAAATTGCGTAACGCGGTAAAAGTTAATGAGCTAGACACAAAGAAAAGAAAAAGAAAAATTCTCAGTCGTCACATCATCCCCTTGTTGAAAGAATTTCGTCCCGAAATTTAAATCAGTGACAATTGCTTGAAGAGTCGAATTGACAGTAACGTATCGAAAGAATTCAGGTTTCCTACTCCAAAAGGAGTCAAGAATGTTATGATCAAGAATGTTTGCCCGATGTCGAGAAGATGTTAAAATTTTAGTGGATTTTAAAAGAAATTCGAATCGAAAGTATAGAAAGTGATTTCCTATCAAACGTTCTTCAATGAGAAGATTCGAACAACCGTATTATGGTGATCGTGTTGAGTGGCAAGGCTGAACAGAGTAACATGATACATAAGTAACCAAAATCAAAATTTCAATATGAAGAAGAACCATAACATGTCTGAGTAACCTCCAACTATTGTACCCAATGCTGGGAGTGAGATTTCCATTCCGTGTCTGCTTTCAGTGAAGATGTTCGCATTTACCAATAACCCAGGTGACTCGGAGAGAAGAGCATTTGAGTATGTGAGAAAATTGTGTGTGCATCAAGTCAATCAGTGTTTAATAAACCCAATGTCGAACAAAAACGTAAACGTCTGATCTTACCTACCAATTAACAATTAGCACAGGTTTACACAAGATTGATCAAGTTAACATGAGGACCCATTGATTGATTTAGTACTTTAATGACCAATTAAGTTTCGCACGATTCATAATAACATTGAAATTCACATTTCATGCAATAATGGTTCAAATAGCATACGAGTCTCTACGAAGGTTTCTTTTAAAGGTTTATGTGGTCAAAGCGTACCAGCATACAAACTATCATAAAGGTTTTACCATACAACGCATACAATTGTCCCAACACCTTATATACTAGCATACAGCCTTAACATGACATATCTCTAGCATATAAGTTCATAAGCTAACTAACACAACCCATACGGTGCAAAGTTGATGGGGCAACTTCACACAGTCTTGTCATTCCCACCGAGGTAGGAGACTTAGGACCTTGTATGGTGTATGGTTTTCATACCCAATCCAATTAATACATTCACAACATGTCATTTTCTGGTTCCTAACACGTTTCCTACACATAACTAATCATGCAATCCTACGCAACTTGTGTTTAAGCCAGCACTACAATGATTGATCAATTTATATACCTTGAACATAGGATAAGATTCTCAATTTATTTATTTATTTATTTATTATTATTATATTTTTTTGGCATGTATAAACACGTATGTTTTATAAGCATTTCTCATGAGAAGTTCAGAAGCAAACAAACTATTTATCATGGTTGAAATGGTTCAACAGTTGCTATCATTCTAAAATATAACTTGTAACACACTGGTTTTGTGACAAAATGGACTGAGGTCTAAAGATAAATCCAATTAAGAGCCCATTGCCATTTTAAAGGTAACACGTAGCAGTTTGTTTTAGGAAAGAATTACTAAATTATGTTAAGAACTTTTCATGAATTAACATAGACAATTAGGTTCAAATTCAAGTTGGAGTTTAGTACAGCATATCATCATGCATATTACCTTGCTAAAGTATCCAAAAATAAGGGTGAAAGTTCAACAAAACAAAGTGTAAACTATGAGGTACCGAATATCGAAAGGTGCTCATCAAGCATGAGAATAGCAAATTTAAGATGAAGAGCGCCAACGGCTTAGTTCGTGAATTCTAGTAAGCGATCAGATAGCCAGCTTATGATAGTCGAAGCTATACATTCCAAGAATGACATGCGAGTTTAAACTGGCACTGGTAAAGATACCAGTAGGGTGGATGCAAATAACGTAATGGATAGTATGAAATTCGGAGAGAGGTATATATATGCTTGACAGGATTTGGCAAGGAATTTTGCATTAACCGATATCGAAATGAACGTGTCAACGGTTATACAACCCAATAGAGTAAACGTCATGTTAGGGAAATCTTCATTGTTTAAGCTCACCGGTATGCCCAGTCTCCTTGATGTCCTTGCGCTTCATGCGTCTTAATTCCTTTCTTGCCAAAACATCAATTCAAATGTTTATCAAAAGTAAGTTAAAGCACAGAGGTGTTATAAAAGGGTGAATGCGAAACAAAAACATCAGGATGTTCAAAAGTGGCTTTGGCTCGGGTACACGTATATATGCAACTTTTGCTAGGATTCAGTGCAAGTTTACCGCGAACCAGGAGATCAAATCGGGTGTTCCATAGAAAAGAATCGGGGCTATCACCTTAGTGAATGCCTGAGAGTTTATAAAACAAAGCAGTTGACCCAAAAGTAGTGTCCCTTAAACGAAAGTCGATCTACTTCTTAACAAATGCTTCTAAAAGTTGGAGTTGTTCATTCGATCATGTGGTTTTTCATTCATAAAAGGAAAAAAAAAATCTCAGGTTTTTAAAACGTTGACGTTCGTCTGAGTCAGAACTCACGTAGGGGAGTTTTCTAAAAGCATGGGGTTTGATTATTTTGGGCAAGTCTCTTCCGGTAGAAATACGTAAGGGACATCTATAATCTCGAAGAAAGTAGCATTAAGTAGTTTTATCGAGGATCTAGTCCCGTTAGATGGAGTTTCTCATGACGAGACTCTTGTGTATGACTCTAAAGTCAATCATTGATCTGGTACTGGTCTCACATTCAACGTGCCACCAATGTTTATATATAGGGTGTACCGCAGCTAACCCACCACACTACCAGCACTTGAAAGTGTACCAACTACCCACCATTATTAGATATTAGTCAAACTACATTGGATACTTTTATCGGAAATAGAGGACTTCAAGTTTCTCCCATACGCTTAAATGTAAGAGGGGCGAGAGATTAAAACCTCAATACGTTATGCAAACAAAAGGTGTAAGAGTTTTCATTCACCATACCAGAAAAATGCGTAAGGTTTGTTATTCGAGTGAAGGTCATCGAGAGGTTGGCACGCGCAGTAAGGACATCATAAAGCTTCAAATTTCAAGACGATCATAATTTAAACATGCTATAAGGTTTAAGTTCAAACTAAGGTTCATTAATGAAAGTTTTATGAAAAGGATGATGAGGATTCGTGTACCAGAAATTTATCGATAGTTGCTATGAGAGGAGCGTAAATAAATTTACAAAATGTATGCATAACTTGGTGTACTCAATGTGTAAGAAGGGTAAATATAGTTTGATCGCACAGTTAATTATCGATAACAAGAAGTTCACGCTCGATGGGTGCAAATAGAGTTTCCATATAAATCTTGGTATCGTTATTGCGATTGAAGCACAAGGTCGTCTTATCATCAATGGTGTTAACCAGTAGAAAAACTAACCATAAGTGTAACACCTTTCGGTTCAAAGCTTAGAAGCTTATCCATGACATAAAGGATTACAAAGCACGAGTGTCAGAAATTGCCGGTTGCTAAATCATGGAAGGTTGAATTATACAAATAAAAATCGATAGTTCGGGCTCAGGATATCAATCGGAATAGTCCTTACGTTAAAACTGGGAGTCATTAGTTTGAAAGTCAGGAAGGATTCTCACTAACATTAGCCCCATTAGAGATAAATATGCTTGCGATGTGGTAGGCAATTTGTACAACCGTGTCGATGTTTGCTGGCAACAAGTATTGGTTTGCACAAGAAAATCAGGGAGTATGAATCTTCAGAGGGTAACTTCACAAGAGCTTTCAGCCAATAAATACGCCCCGGTGCTCAAGGTATATGATTTATCCAATTCGTTCATCTAACGTTAACTAGGTATCCGTTCGGTGAATGCATGTCCAAGTTATCTCATGATCGTAAAGTTCCAGGGATTGATATGGTTGGCAAGATCGTAAAAAAAAATAGAATTAAGATTCAGAATGATTTCAAACCAGTCAAGGGTTTCTTCGAGAGTGTTCGTAGTTAAGGAAGACTGGTCATTGAAATACACGAGTGTGACCGTGTCCTACCAGGACCAACTTCTCATAATATGCCTCAAAAGGGTTCACGTATGGATTAGAATCCAATAGTAAAAGGGCAAAGTTAGGTGCGATAGCGTTTTTAAAGATAAATAACTTCGTTCATTCGGTTGAGTTCAACATGTTCAATATTCAATACCACGAGAAAAAAAAAATTACAGGAATTTGGTCCCAATACGGCCATTGGCTTGCCTAGTAGGATTCTTCAGGATTTCCATATACTGCAAATTACATTTACGTGTGCACCCGTAATTGTGATTTACTTTATATGGTCACCCTTGTTCCTCTTACTTCAGCTACCAAGTATGGTGTGGTCACTAACCCATGGTTATCTTGACCCGAATTTGTTAATGAGACAAGTTATCGAGAATAGAATGCTCACTCAGATTGAAATGACCCACCCAAAGCGAGTCAGCCAGCAATTTAGCTCAATAGGATCTGAGTAGGGTTTATCACCTTGACCCTAGCTTAGCTCAAAGTCAGAGAATAATTATCACACATACTGGCGTGATTGCAATTCGATACACTAAGAGGGAATTTCAGTCGATCCGCATCAGGTTTCATTGGGGTTATAAGAATTGTACTCGAGTCGTATTATTTCAACGCATAACGCGATAAAATCGAGAAGGGAAAAATCTTAAGAGATCACAGCAAATATGAAAGTGATCAGGGTAGCAGAGGCGGATACAAGTGCCCCATGAGCAACCACTTGAATTCAAACAATGTTGCCACGACAAAAAGTTGGATAATCGCGCTATTAGCACGTCATGATTACGGTCCATGAACATGAGAGTTGAGCAATATATGCAAGGCAGGTATCACAAGAACCTCCTAAGTTATGGGAAAAGTTTAAGGACAGGAAGAGGTATTACACCACCTTCCGTATGCAGCATACATCCATGATATGGGCACTACGCCCAGTTGTTCAATCCAGAATAATCCCGGGTAGCAATCAGCTCGTCAAAAGTATAAACGTGATCCTTCGATCTGATTCGACGTCTCGTCGTACATGAATGTTAACCAAGAGGTACACAACTTAGAGAGATTAAGAAAAATGACTCAAGACTAACTGGCTCCTCGCCGTGAGTATAAGGGGATTCGATGATGTAAACGACAAATCGTAAACCAGGTGCATGTAGGAGTGAGTATCACGATGCATGAGAGAAATGTTTAAGTGCAACTAATGCAAAACAGTTACAGTCTAAGACGGATCTTAGTTCGCTGTAACCTGGCTCTGATACCAATCTGTCACACCCCCAAAAATCCCACGCGCGATAACGCGCCGCAGGGAGCGTGACAAACCAGGATCGATGTCCATTAGTTACACCAAACGACCAATAATTAATAAAAGGTTGTATAATTTTATTAAAATATAAATACAGAGTTTTACAAATGCGGAAGCGTAACATGCTGAAAGTATTTATTGTAAAAACATCGCCACCCAAGGTGACGTGGCTTGTTCAAAGATAATAAAAGGGTTTCGAAGTCTCATGCATGCGTACTCGTGATACTCGAACATCTGCAACCTGAGAATAACATGCTAAAAAGTGTCAACACAAAGGTTGGTGAGTTCACAGGTTTATCAGTTCAAAAACAGTTCCAGTTTAATGTAAATCGACTGTTCAACAACAGTCTCAGTTCAAAGTAAATCAACTGTTCATCGACAGTTCAAGTTTAAGTTCAAGGTTGACTGTTCAACAACAGTTCAAGTTCATCGACAGTCGAAGCACGAACGCGAACACCGAGCACGCTAACGAAACTCAAATCTGTTTGCTCCTGGATGCTCGTCGGAAACTCGCGATCACAGGGGTGTATCAAACGATTGTAAACAGTGGCTAGGTGGTGTGAATTTTTGCCGGGATCGTAAGTTGTGGTGGTTTCTTGTCGCCAAGAAAACAGAATGAGCGTGAGGGAACAGGGAGAGGATGCGAGAGGGAGTTGTGAGTGTGTACGTTTGAGAGTTTGTGTAGTTCTTAATCATTGAATTAGATCTTTAAGTGCCAAAAGTAACCGACGATGGTGATGATGAATCGGTCGAAACCAAAACCGAAACGATCATCGGTTCTAAGTAAATCACGTAACCGACCGACAATCAATTCAACAATAGACTATTGACACCATTAGTCCCTCATATACTTACAAAGGTGGAACCAGGTTTGAAACAATTACAAATTTACCCCTCCAAGTTTAGGTTACTAGAAATAAGTTTGGGAGTTGACAAAGTTAGCCCTTTAAGTTTAAAATAGGTTAACGAACTCTTGACGGAGTTAACAGAAAATATTCTTAACGACGAATATACGAGGGATGCCAAAATATATTAATCGTGTAACGTTTATAAAATATATAAACCTCGATTGTCACATAAGATCATAACTAATAACCCATAATTATTTATTTTAGGTTCACATAAAATGATGGAAGTGAAATCATAATGATACGTATATTTACTCATATAAGATAATAAAAACGTTAGGTATAATTACGTCACACATTGTCACATAAAATCGTAAAATAACATGTGAATATATATAAGTATAACACATAAAATCATAAGTTCAATTGCCACATAAAATTATAAAACAAACCGTATAATTTTTATGGCACGCCGTCATATAAAATCATAGAATAAATTGTGTGAACTTATATATAAATATATCACATGAAATCATAAATGGTAAAACCATAGAATATCAATCGTTTGAATTTAGTGCATGCTCGTAGTGATGATCACACAGAACCCTTAATGCTATAGTCAACCCAGTCAATCACATAAATGTTCACACAACATTTAATACGGTTTACGTTCAATTAATGTCAGAAAATGATCTGAAAAGTCGGATTGTCACACATTACATTTCTTCACCTAGATGACTATTACAAAAGAGGGATTTATCTATTTATTTACACAAAATGATTTTGGTGACCCACCGGTTGCCCGAGCGTTGCAGCGGACCACCCTAGTATGTTTTCGTTTGACGATGTGTCTTTGTATGGTCGATCCGTATGCGTGTTGCGGCTGGCAACCCGTCGCCGACATTATAACCCATGAAAAACATAAAAACAATTAGCATCATCAAGAGATTAATCAATTGAGAATTTCAATATAAGTTAATTTAGTTACTGTCCCACAAACTATGCACTAATCAAAAATTTACTTCACCCAACAAATGTGCTTTAACCAACTAAATAGCAATGAAACTGTACGGAAACATATATAAAGTTGAACAATAACAAAAATCATCTAATATAGATAAGATTTGTAAGGATCTTACTTATAAGCAAATGTTTTTTAATAGTTAGAGTAGCTCTAAAACATGAACAAAAAAAAATGTTTATAGTTGCTACACATCAGTACATCTTTATCAAGAGTCTATCTACTGCCTAAATATCTTAAAACTTAGCTTAATCTTGTATTTGTCATATTCAAATACTACTTGTTTTAAAATCCTACAATGAATCCTACCTTGATAAAACTGACTTTATTAAATCAAAACTTTAGTACATTTCTAAATTGTTCTGAAGATAAATAAATTTTTGCTTTGATAATAAAACCAAAACTTTAAACAAACAATAACACATTGTAGATGATAAATCGTCTAGATATATACCTGTAAGAAAAGCATTAGTCAATACTTTATGTTGAGTAAACTCCAAACCTCCAAATCATGCGGTTTCAATCTATTTACACAATAACAAATGCATTCAAGTTTAGAATTCCATATTCTTTCATAACCCAATAAGTTGTCTAATAAGTTTATCATGCTTACCACATGAAGAAGCTGTTAGTTCTTGACTCTGTTTCTAAATACATTAATGCTTAGAATTCCACATTCTTTCACAGCCTAATACGTTGTCATGAACGTTAATCGTGCACCGGTCACCATAACCCCTTTTAAACCACCATCATCCTCACATGACCATCCCTATCCTATCAAACATGCACACATTAGTCCCTCTGTTATCGTCCTAATGTATCCTTTATGATGTTTTGCCACCCAATTAAAAGAGGTTCTGCAATGCTTGCCATGTCCGTTATGTGAGTTACATTCATTCTTTTTTTTCTTTGAATGTATCAAGCCTCATATTGTCTTTATAAGCACTTTTGTGATGTATTTGTTATCATATGAAAACTGTTGTAACTCTAAATCAAACACTCATAAGTTATAGAGAAACATTACCAGTGAAGTGCAAATCATGCACGCTGGCTATTCCTGCAATTTTAGGTACCAATTTCGGGCCACTACAACACATGGCAATCCATAAGACCATAACTTTAGAATAAAATTAGGAATGATTAGATACTCATAAGCATGAAGTGGTGTATAATACTATGATAATGCACAAAGTTGCCCATAATAAGTGAATAGAGCTGCAAGTTGTAGCTCAGTTATCTAAAACAATAAAATACCTTAAAAATCTCTATTCAGGTTTATGTCCCTTTGTATTCACCAACACCATCGTAGTTGTCCAAATTTGTAGTCACCAAATGAAATTGTGGTAGCTGGACTTGAGTGATGAAGCACATTCATATCTAATAGCTAATTTTATGAATTTAGTAATTTTAAATTGATATTTAAAATTAGAATTTAGTAACTTTGGCTGGATAATGAAAATAAATCAATCTGTTTTGGAACTGTTTTTCTATCTCTAATGCATATACTATTTAGGTTGAAAGATAATGAAGTTGCTATTTTACCTGAACAGGTAAAAACATGTCAAACACATTAGTGTGAATTTAAAAACTCACACATTATGTAATGATTGGTTTCTAACCTGAGAAAGCTTAAGGAACAAAGTAGAAGAATCCAATAAGCAATTAATTCACTCTCTTGGAAGCAATTTGTTCCTATTTTTATGCCTCTTTATGGCTTCCTTGACATCAAATCAGTGACTTCGCTACCGGAGAAGAACGAAGACAATTATTCAAATTAGGAGTTGAACATTGTACTTACATCGATTTACTTGGTTATCCGTTTCATCTCCAATCTCAACACTCTCTTCTTCTTCCACTGTACAGCAGTGTAAATCAAATTTTAGAAAGGAAAATCAAAGAAGAAATTGAATGTATAATTTATATGTGTTAAATTTCGTTTAGACTACAATATTTTCTCTTACTTAGTTGTATAATTTATATATAGCTACAATTCGTTCTCTCACTTAAAGTAAATCACAAAAGACAAAATAGAACATGTATTTTCATGAGGAAAAGATTCATACCTGTAATGATCCTCAGTTACGAACAATGGCCATGAACATGTAGACAACTAAAACCTCGAACATGTCAACCATCACTACCCTAAACCTTGAAATCGCACACCTGTGTTGTTAAACCTCACTTAAAAGTAACAATATGCAAAAATAGGGCGATAGAACTGTGTCATACCTTTATAGATACTCTAGAGCAACTACCGAAGTCATATGATTTCTCTTGCCACCGGCATCTTGCGTTACTGATGTAGTTACTACTGATGGGTGAATGCGAAGAGGGGCGAAAATGGAGAAAACATTACCGGCATCCCTGATTCAAGCGACGTGTCGCCGGTGGCCGGATTCTCAATCATAGAAAAACCCTAAAACGCGTCGGTGACCGGATTCCCCATTAAAGAGAGAAACCTTAAACGATCAGAGAGCCAATTGAAGCGACAGGTCGCCGGTGGCCGGCTTCCCCATCAAGAGAAAAACCCTAAAACCACAACCAAACCAATTAGAGAGAGAAAGAGCAACTCCCCTAGGAGAGGTAGAGGAAACTGTGTGCTCTTGTTTGTGAGAAGTGAACTCGTGAAATGGCAGAGATCCAGAAATACACGCGTTCTAGAGCAAAGATAAATGTTTGCGTGTGTAAAGAGAAAAGAGGGTGAGGCAGAGTTGTGTGTGCAGTGAGTGAAGAAAACATGTTTTCTTATTGGAAATTGAAGCAATTGATTGAAAAAATGTATGATGGTTGACCAAATTCTTGAATAAGAGTAACAATAAAAAAAAGAAAATTAAAGGCCACGTGTGTATAATTAGCATTGGCTGAAAGTTATGAATAGTGTATTTTATGTGTTATCAACTACTTGCCTTTTGTATAATATAAGTTGGTCGACCCGCGCTTCGCCGCGGAGTCCGACCGTTTTAAAAAACCGGTTCGTCAAACGATTATGGATTTGATACTTGTAGACCCACAACAAACATCAATCAAACTCAGGATATTCAATATGTAAACCGAAAAATAATGCGACAATGGAAGTGTAAATTTAAATACAAATACAACTTTTAAGGAGTTTGTTTTTATCTAAATTTGCTCAGTTTCCATCTTATCAGACTGATGCCCATTTTCATCAGACAACAATCTTTTCCGTTTTTTAGAACTCTTTTTTTCTTCCTTTACCACATTCTGATCATCATCAACAGTTTCTTCAGCACATGCCTCCTGTTCTTTCCTCTTTTTCTTCTTATCTTTGGATTTTTTTCTGGACTCATTTACCTCCAAATCATCTACAGGCTTCTTTACTTCTTCTGACTTTGTTTCTTTAACTTCATCACCAGAGGCCGAATCATGTTTGCTTTTCTTCTTGTTTTTTGCTTTAGTTTCTGATTCAACAACCACATTATCTTCAGTCTGACAACTGCATAACAAAAAAACTAATTATTCACATTGTTCAAAAATTACTTTACATCTATGAGTGTTATTAGGGTTACATTATGGATCCTTTAATTATGATCAAAGATACATACAAAAAAAAATTACAGAACAACATTTTTTCTTGTCATCGTTACCTGGCATTTATGTATTTGCTGTAGATGTCCTCCAAATTAACCGAAGAAGCCTTCACGTGTCATTATGCACAAAAAGCAGGATCATCAAAATTTCAAGCTTCAAAGTTAAACCCGCATAAAGGCTTCACCATAAAATCAGCATTAGACTATAGACCAGAAAGGAATAAAAACTATTAATGGAACACAAATTCTATTTAAAATACACAAAAGAAAACAAAATGAACTCCAAAATATGTGTCTAAAACACCTTGAAAACGAATAAAGTAGGACTCACATGAATCTCGGTAAAAACAAAACTTGGTTTAAAAAAACCCGATGTGTTCCGATGCTATTTACAACCATAAGTTGCGTCTCTTATTTTTTTATCTAAATCAAGTGTAGGAAAAAAGGAGATGGTGTCCAAGTTGGTTTCTCTCTGTAACCCTGTTCCATTTTTTTACTCCGTAGATGATAAACGACAAACCTACAACCCGGAGACGGTAGAACACGAAACAGTGGCCAGATTAGGACATTAAGCTAAAATAAGCCTAAACCAACAGAAGGCGAGTAGAATCCTAAATCGAAGAGCTGAGAGGAACCGGCAAACCTTATGAACCTTAAACTTTGAATCACATCCGTAGCGAATCCACTGCAACTCGAAATGAACCTGAAGAAAGACGATGCGATGCAAGTATAAAATCATAATAGCAAAAAAATGAGAACACAACGCACACAATTCCAGATAAACAACCAAATTCTGAGCACATAAAAAAGAATCGAGACGACATGAGTGCGTTTCGAGCTCCACTGCTTCATTTGCTTCCTATAGTTGTGGTGGTGGCGGCGGCAACGCTGGAGGATTTGACACACCATGATCAATCTTTGATATGTTTTATAAACCAAAAAAGCACCTTACTGGCTCGTTTGACTGAAACACACCCACAGTTTAATTTGGTTTTAAACCAAAACACACAGCTTATGGGTCATTAGACCAAAAAAACATCACAAACTCACATTAGTTTCGTTAAAGCCAAACATAGCATAACATGCCATTAGAGCCAAAACACACCTTGATTTGATTGAAATGCAAAACACACACCATAATGGGCCATAAGACTAAAAAAAAACATAAACGCAACAAAGAACTTCATAGCAAACTTTGAGTTATTTGCTTCATATTTCTTTTGCAACTTTGTGCGACCTCTACTGGCCACCACAACCATCCATTTACCAAGAACAACCATGAACCATCCAACCTTCAATCAGAACATCATCACCCATCACCTACTTCATCTATATCAATTCAGTCCATAAACATAATTAAAAAATCACAACCACAATGGATTTGATGAGCTAGAACTAAAAGAAAATATAGGAAAAACCCCTAAAATTTAAACCCTTACCGAGTGGAAGCTGGAGTAACGATTTCAGGGGTCTCCGGAGTTACCGTCGTCACTGATTGGTTGGATACGAACAGGAGGGGGAGAACCGAGATGGTCACTAAAAATTTGACATCAAAAGTTAAAACGACAATTTAAGGTTCAAAATCAAATCGGAACTCATACCTGAGCCGAGAAACCCTAATTACAACGGCGATTAGCCAGAGACAACATCCCATCGGCCACAAAACCGCCCAAAAAAGAATTCTGCAATGGCTTCGTAGTCACATGATGACGACGTCTAGCACTACCACAAACGGCGGTGGCGTTTAGATTTGGAGATAGATAAATCGATATAGAGAAAGAGTTTTCCGTCAGATTCCAAATTGGTGTGAGATGATAGACACATCGCCGATCTCTCACAAAGAAACCGGTTTGATGTTGTAGTCAATCTCTCACAGATTGTAAAACCTAGGATAAGCAAGACCGACAATGTAGTTTCTTTAGAGAGAGAAAGTGGGTCAGTCTGATAGTTTGAATAAAAAGAGAAGAACCCATACCTACAATCTATATCTATGGTACAAAGAGTGGTTGACAACAAAGTCAAAAAAACTTATCTTTTGTCAAGCCATGCTGTGAAAGAAGATATTGAATATCACACGCAAGGGAAAAAACAACTTTTTACTCTTTCATTTTGATGGAAACAATCACACGCAAGGTAAAAAGCAAATGGCTTGTACACAGCGCAAGGGTGCTTGTAAATTCTGAGAAGGCTTAAATCACTTGTACAGCACGCTAGTATTGTTGTAACATGTGCTTCATGGTAATAACTTGTGCAGCAATGGTACAAAATATGCATTGAGAGATTGTACACTATGTTTTAGAATTTGTACTCCAAGTTGTGTTATGTTAGTATAGGATAATATTAATAGGATATTACATTCCCAGACACAAAATTACTCTTTATTTTTCTATTTTGACCTAAGAGAAGAAGATAAAAAGACTGAATAATATTTGTTTTTCTTTTAAGTTTTTTTTTTCTTTTTCTTTTTTTTTCATTTTTTTTAACCATTGAAGAACAAACATATACAATGATGAATACATAATAGGATAAAATGACAATGAACCTAAACACATAAACTAGATAGTACAAATTAGACCTCAACTACAACCGAAAGTTAACACATGGGTTTGAAACAAAAAGGCTAATTTGGCTAAGTGGGTTTGAGATGTGGGTAAAACGGGAAAGGATCAATGGGGGTACTAGGGGTAGTATTCGGGTTTGGTAAATACAAAAGAAAAGGCTAAACAAAAAGGATTTTCCTAGAGCCTCTATCATTTTCATACATTTTCTTCGTTTATGATCTTGAAATGCATAACGTATACAAGTTCTAAAATGGATACAACACCCGGCACACTCAAAAGTCCACAAAAAAAATGAGCAAGCAATATAACATGATGTGAAAATGCTCAAGTAGGCTCAAAATATGCTCATGGAAACGGAAGTGATAGGGTAAAGATGTAGGTGCATGCATAATTATCATTCTTTCAACTTGTCACGCTTTGAATATTCCAAAAAAATTTATTAACACTTGATGGTTTCTTTTCGGTTACACAATACTAAAAAAATACAGTTATGTAAAAGGATCTAAAATGTGTGTTACATGGATGCCAATTTTTTTTTTTCAGAACTGAGAAGTTTTCATGTGTAGAGAGATATGCCTGAGAATGTGAGAGTTTCTAAGCCCTTTAATACCCCATCCCCACAATTAAACTGTACATTGTCCCCAATGTACACAAGAGTAAAGAAAACGGTAAGAAAAGGGAACCGAAAAACTCCCCTAGAAAATAAACGATGGAACGGGTGATTGGATCCCAAAAGCAAGTGTAGTGCCACTTCCTAAGAAGTTAATCTGATGATGTCCAAAACCAAAATCTCACCACGAATCGTTCCCAAATCACACAATGCAACCCTAAAACTCAATTAGCACAGAAAAATCAAACAATGTTTAGAAAATGCAGACGGGTCATACCACCAACACTTGTATATTCGTGGACCAAACCTCATACAACTTAAGTAATGAAGGAGAAGATCATCCCGACAAGGTGGTGTTGTATTGCAATGCTTGATGGACCATTGTCGTGCCTTCCAAGTTGTGTGGCCTGTATAGTAATATGCCTTCTCCCATGGTGTGTTTGATTCGTATGACAAATCATCATCATGCTTAATCACGGGTCGGCTATCTTTGTTGCAAAGCGGTTGATAAGGTGTCAACATAGTCATTGGTTCGTTGGTGAACTCATACACTTGCGGTTCATCTTTTTGGTGCACTTCCTCCTTGGTTTCAACGATTGGCTTCCCGTATAACAATCCTTGTAAATCATCAAGATCACCAACCAGGTCATGTTGTTCTTCTTTTTCCTCCTTGAGTAGTATAACCAACAACTCATCCCCAAACTCGTCCTCCCAAGATGGTGTAATGTTAATGGTTTTCCCTTCATTGAAGCTCGGGAAAATCATTTTGATATCCTCCACAATCTCATCCTCTTGTTTTTCTTTCTTTTATGGTTCCTGCATCATATTATCTGATTCAAGGTTGGGTAGATGCACGACTCCAACATCTGACTCAAAATTGGTACACATGTGAGGGTCAAGGAATTGGGGCTCATGAAGATCGAATCCATGTTGAACTAGAGATGGGCCTTGTGCTGTACTTTGTGAGCTTGGTAATTGCACTTCTTCCATTATCGTCTCTAGTTCTGAGGTTTGCTTCAACACACTAAAGGATAGGGTAGGTTCTACTTGACTTTCATCGTGGTGCTCCCTATCCATAGGTTCTAATTGACTTTCATCGTGGTGCTCTCTATCCATTATGAGACTCATGTTGCAAGACGAACTTTCTTGTCGATATTTAGCACAAAGATCACTAATCACGACGTTTTGTGCCTCTATTCTATGGAGTTGTTCCTCGGATTCCCTTACACTGATTTCCCCATGCTCAACCACTTCTTTGCTATAAGCGATTATTGGTTGTGGATGTGAAAGCAAATCGATTCCTTGTTGCAGCATCTCATATAACGATGGGTTAGGCTTAGGTGGGGATGGTCGTATGCTAGGATCCTCAAATGGTTGCAAATGAGGATATTGTTCTTCATACTGATATGTGGGTTGCCCATGATAATAATAACAATCTTGTGTATAATGGGGTTCTTCACATATCTCGCACCAAACCTCCACGTAAGAATCCCCTTGATCAAATTGGTATCCTCCACAGTAGTTCCCATAGTCATGATCCATGAGAAATACAGCAAATAACACTTAAACAAAAAAAATATCATTGACACCAGATAGATAAAATAAAAAAGAATTAAAGTATATACAAAGATGTCAAATATATACAAAATTTAAACATAAAACTAATAAATATAAAATAATTAAATAAACAAAAGTGGCTAAATCAATGACTCGAATCTTTCTCAGAATTTCCGCATCCCCGGCAACGGCGCAAAAAACATGATGTCGTGTGAATGTATATATATTTTTCAATAAGTTTTTTTCACACTTTGGTTTTAAATTTATAAAAATTATTATCACCTCGTAACTAAACCACACACGAATAGGCAAGTGTACCTATCGATTAGTAGTATAGCTTTGGTAAGAACCAAGTATCGATCCAAAGAAGCGAGAGCTCCTGGTACTAAATCTTTATCATTGTCTAGCCGATAAAAGTTGATCGATGGTTTTAATTATATTTAACTAAATTAGCTAGTAATTAATCTAATTAAAGCAAGTAACAAAGGTGAAGATGATCAATAAAGAAAGAGATCACTTAGACTTAAATCCACCTAGCCGGACAATGACAATATACATATATTTCTGATGAGATCATTTTCTACACATGAAAACATGGGAATAGACTAGACCCTCGTCAAGGCTATCCCCCGTCAAGGCTATCTAATCATATCACTGTTCGGAAAGCTAGAACGATAAACACATAATAGCCACCTAAATTCAGGCAATAAAGTACCAATGATATAATTATGTTGATTATAAAGATAGACTAAACTCATGTCAAGGTTATTTAATCCCATAATCCTTTGGAAAGCTAATACGATGAACATATATTAACCACCTCGAATCACGTAATGAAAACAATATCATGAAGCTATTCAACTTGTAAGTTTTTTACCAGGAATACATGAACCACGAATTTACTCTAGTAAACCATAATCACACATACACAATGATGCAAGGGATTCACAACGAGTGCAACGTCCTTTCCAAGCATATACACAAGGATGCACATTTGTTAACAATCCTAAATGTTTAAATCTCCATCCACCATTTCCAGTCAAATGCCATGAACATACATACTTACATATATATCCATGAATAAATACCTTAACACATATGATTTTCTAACATGATATGATCAAGATATCCATGAGATTAAACATAAAATCAAGTCAAACAAACACACATAAACATTGAAAAACATTCATAGTATTGTTAAGGTCCTCAACATAATCATCATCAAAATATATATATATATATATATATATATATATATATATATATATATGTAGACCATCAAAGTTTAGCTAGGATTCATCTCATCTAAGTGAATCAAGAGTTTAGCTCATACTAGCTACAAAAACACCCAAGAGATAGCTTACAAAATCAGAGAGAAACATGCCTAATGATGATGAATCACATAGAAATCAAAGTGTAGATGGGTTGAGAAACACTTGAATCTCCTTCCAAGATGACGATCTTCACTTTTTATTTATGAAGTTGAGATGAGATTAAACTTGAGTTTTTGGAGATGGAGTATTAGAGTTTTTATTTTTCCAAATCTGTTGCCTCCTCTCTTCCCTGTTCTCTTTTTTTTTTTAATTTTATTCCTCAAGAAAAATAAGAAATAATTCATATATCTTCCCCCAATAAATAAGTGGCTCTAAAGTCCCTTATCCTCAAAGCATACGGCCGGCAAACCAGATGGTACAACAACCAAAATCAACCCCACTTGGGGTATTAAATGAGTAGAGGATTTATCCTCTAGTGGGGGATTAAAGGAAACACAAAGGAGACTATAGGAATTTTCCTCTAGTTAGGCAGAAGGGATAAGGGGATTTTTCCTCTGGTCAGGCAAAAGGGACAAGGGGATTTTTCCTCTGGTGAAGCTTCAAGTAGGAGAATTTTCCTCTGGTGATGAACGTTTTAGCTCGTCTTCTTTTGAAACCTATAAAAGTTAAATATAACTAAATAAGAACTAATTTCTAAAAATATACCATTGAAACTCGTTTAAATGAGGGACAATGTGTATGATTTATATATATAATCTATGACACATCAGCCACAGACCTTACATTGCCAAGAACGCTAAAAACGCTTACAAACTCCAAATTCTAGGAAGTCTTTCATATCCTGAACTTCAAAACTTTACACCTAACCACGAATTAAGACGCCTCAAGCTCCTCTAAAACCCTTATTATTAAAGGCAATGACCTTCTCGTCAAGATTAAAAATAGAAAATTATCAAAATTATGAAGTTAATAAATGCATGTTTATCCGTGTTATGATCCAAAAGAGGTATTACGTCTTTATCATTGAGTTCGAATTCATGATTTTCTTTGATATTAAAAAGTTATAATTTTTTTTTTGTTTTGTATTGTATTTAAGTAGATAACAAGTGGGTCAACCCGCACTTCGCGGCGGAGTCGAACCGTTTTAGAAAATCGGTTAGCCAACCTATGAGAATATAAAAAAAGGGTCTATCTCATATTAGTGTTTAAATACAACTTTTTTTTATCAAAAACAATATATATCAGATATCACATTGAACTCGTCTATCATGTACATTGAACTCGTCTATCATGTTTTAAACATCCTACAGACCTAAACATCATGTATAAGTATAACTTTATAAGCATCTATAATTTTGGTCTAACAATAGAAATCATGGGTAAAACCCAACTTTTATTCAAGAATTCTAAAATGAGAGGAAGTTACCTTGGGTTGTTGATGCTTTCAACTCTACACTTCTTCAACTTATCCAAATGATGGCTAAAACCCTTGATCAATGAAAGGAAAATGAATTTGTAAACCCTTTCGATCAAATTTTAAGATATGCTTATTCAATATGATCACGATCGACATTGATTTCATACTATCCTCTCGTTAGGTCTTGCAACCTACAAACCAACCAATAGAAAGGTAAGAAACAAATCGACCAGGAACTGAAATTGACATACATTTAGGATTCGGTTTCACAAACGAACCCTCTCAATTAGGTTCTGCAATTAGAAGCAACCACATATCCCCAACGATAGCAACTACAGAGAACACAATATATGGCAAACAAATTGAAACCTCCATAGATAGACAAAGTACAACAAAGATAAAAGAGTAAACTCAAGCTGACTTTTTAGCGAGGTCATTGGTTCTTTTAGACTAACCTTAATGTATAATAGTTACACTCCAAAGAATAGAAATTCAATCTGAAAAGATTTAAAACATAACAAATCAAACAGTAAAACAAATTCTTCCATCACATGATCTAAACTAATTCTTCATAACATGACTTAATTCTTCCATCACATGATCTAAACTAATTCATCATAACAGGACTTTGAACGCTAAAAATTGATAATAATTTATGTGATTGGCAAGGCTATTTCTTCTTCGATTCGTAATCAAACATAACATAAATCTTATTTTCAAAGAATAAAAGCTATCAGTGTAATTAATGATTTAAACCATATATGTGTGTGTATGTGTGTACCTTCACCTTGTCATCAACAAATATGATAATATGTTAATGCAAGTCCTTAAGCTTCTCGTACACCGGTCGAACGATGGTTATGATGGTGTTTTATGCAGGCTGAACGATGGTTATGACACTGTTTTCTACAGAAAAAAACCGTTGTTTTGAGGTCGCTGAAATTTTTCTCTGCGATGAAAAGAAACATTTTTTGTTAATTGTCGTTCCTTCTTATTTCAATCAGATCGATCCACGCCATCGTTATGGACACAATGTACAATTATATTACGATCCGAGTCCAACACATTTGAATAAATAAAGTGATAATAATTAATAAACAGAAAACCTGAGCCACATTGTTGTTATTATTAAATACAATCGGAAACCTAGAAAAGAACCTAAGTAATAGCAGCAGATCCATCGAGCGTCTGTTTAGACGTAGAATCTGAAGAACCGGAGAACGATTTCACTTCGGGCTAAGTCGACTCGGATAAAGCGGCAACCCTAGCTCTCTCTCCTTTTCCGCACAACAGATCTGATGGAAAACATAAAGCTCGAAGACAAAGGAAATTATCACTGGGGAACCAAAATTGGAATATTAAAATACAAAAACTCACACAAAAATATGAAAACCAGCTACAATTATCCAATTAAAAAATTAACAGGCAACAGAGAGAACAAATTTGTAGCAGATGAAAGATCAAGAAAGCAAATAGAGTCTCACTGGAAAATTCCTACGGCAATGAACGATAAGTAGTAGAAACCGATGATATTTCACCACAATCTCCTTAAAAAACTCTAAGGTGGCGTTTGGTTCACGGAATGTAATGTAATTGGAATTGTAAAGTTTTTCTTTTAAAGTTGTGCTTAAGTTGGGTAAGGAATGAGTTTGAAATACAATGAATTCCTTTAATCAATGGAATTTAGAAATCCTTCACTTTAACGAAGGAAAGTTACATAACCCCAAATTTCATTGATTAAAAGAATTCATTGTATTTCAAACCTCCTCCTTACCCAACTTAAGCACAACTTTAAAAGGAAAACATTACAATTCCAATTACATTACATTCCGTGAACCAAACGCCACCTAAGTGTTTCAGCTCCGGCAGAATCTGGTCGATCTCAACCTGCGTCACGAAAATAACATTTCTCTATTTAACCAGCGCCACACATCGTCGACGGTAGGACGACGTTGTTTACCGGAGGTGGGATAACGACGGAAACCATCGACGACATATCAGCGGCCATAGAGATGACGATTCTGAAATCGATTAAAACCCTAGAAGTAGCGGCGATCTTCTTTACGATGGGTGGAGAACTGAGATATGGCTGTCATTTTCTCCGATGGGTGGAGAATTGAGATCGAACGGTAGGTAAGAGATGGATGAAGGGAAGCAAAAATCGCAGTTGCTCACCTACTCTTCATCAATCATCATGATGAGAAAGATAAAAGGAAAAGGAAGACACGCAAAGCTCACTTGCTTTACATCAGAAAGGTAAAAGTGGTTGTACCCAAAAAGTTGCTGAGTTGTAATATAAGCTATATAAATTGTACATTCTGGATAGAAAGTGGTACTATTAAGTTGTCTTTTGTTTATATAGGGGGATACCGAACTCGTGTTTCCACGGGAAACTCCTTTAAAATTTATACCGGTACATGCCGTTTTAACTACATTATTATTAACAGCAAACCCTAACAAAAACACCTAAACTATAGCTAAACCTTTCATAACTAACAATTCAATAAGCCTTCCAAAGCAACATGAAAGAGTATACCGAGTACCATCAAAAAGGCCATCATTGGTACCAAATGAATGTGTTGTATACAAATTATAACTTTTTGTGCCTTCTTGAGAGAGTTTCAAATGAGATGATTGGTTTGGGTAAGAAGTAATTTTAGTCATTGGATCGTTATCTAATAAAAAAGGAAGGAAGAGCAATATGGTCTTAGCCATCTTTATTGACTTTTAATTAAGTTCCATCATTTCTCAAACATTCATAACTTTCGCACACGATATTATTATTTTATTTAAATTACACCATAAAAGACGAGTTTTTTTAAATCTTTAAAACGCGTATAGTGTTGTTATACATAAAATTTAAAAAAATTACTCTTTTGATTTTTGACACAAAATGTTCAGATCATTGTGTCAAAATTATATATAGTGTTGCTATATATAAAATTAAAAAAAAACTACTCTTTTGATTTTTGAAACAATATGACACAATGATCTGAACATGTTAACACAGTATGACACAATGATCTGAACATTTTTCACACAATATAACACAATGATCTGAACATTTTGACATAATGATATGAACATTTTGACACAATGACACGGTAATTTAAACATTTTGATACAATCTAAAGAGTAATTTCTTTTTTATATATAACAACACTGCACGCGTTTTAAAGATTAAAAAACACTCGTTTTTATGGTTTAGTTTTTAAAAAAAATTAATATCGTATCTAAGAGTTAAGAAGGTTTAAAAAATTAGGAAAATTTGATAAAAATTCAAAAATGCCCTTCCATCTTTTTTTTTCTTTCTCTCTAATTTAACATAGAAAAACTTTGGGCCATAGATCATCATTTAATTGAAGATCTAATGGTTATGATTCTTTCTTATCTTTCTTATCCAAACCAAACTTCTCACAATAACCTCTCTCTTGATTTCCAACTGTGATATCCTCGGGTTTGGGGGTCTTACAAGTTTTCATGACGTTGACCGCACTCCAACCGTAATATATGTTCGAAAACCTGTTACAAATATGTGCTTTGGTTCCAACCCTGACGTGTTCCACTCTAAACAATTCCATACTGGTTTCCGTTCAAGAACCGTTTTTTCCCATCCCTAGTTTGTGTTACATATATGTTTGCATAATAAAAAATTGTACTCTCGTTCTTCATTTGTTTTCCAGTTATTATAATTAAAGATTTTGTGATCATACAAAAATATGTTAATCTTAAATATGAATTCATACAAGTTTCCCTACAAAGATTTATGTTCGTGGACTTGTCCCAACTTAATTACCCCTTCTATTGTATTACACTATTACAAAAAGGCCTTTCTTGACGTGCATTGCGTGTCAAGAAAGGGTCTTCTTGACACGCAAATGCGCGTCAAGGAAGCCGGGGTCAAGAAGCTTCTTGACGAGCAAAATGCGTGTCAAGAAGTTCTTATCGCGCAAACAATGAACCGCATTTTATGACGCGCATTGGGCGTCATAAAATGCACGTCAAGGAAGCCCCCGTCATAAGGAGAGATGACACACATTTTTGTGCGTCAAGAATGTAAAAAAAATAAAAAAAAATATTATTAATAGAATCACTAATTTCCACATTTAACATCAATTAACCTCATAATAAAAAATAAAACACACTTTTACAAAATAATGCATTTCATATAGATATAACAACATTACAAAGTTAACATGAGTTTACAAATGGATTTGGTATGCTAACAATAAGCCTATGATAATAATCCGATGTGTGTGATCTCATTAATAAAAACTCAACAATAAAATTAAAATATAACTAGTTCTTAGTATAGTTTACAGCAGAAGAAGCAGTAGCCAGCAGCCTGCTCTCCCTTCTTCATTGTTGCAACCTGAACCATTTCGTTCAATAAAAGCCTATTAATGCAATACTTTATAACCCAAACTATTACCATCCCCAATACAGCATAAGGTAAATCTTATTTATAACAATAGGTATAATTTGATATTAACGTCATAAACACAATTGATAAATGTTTATCAAATGCTGACAAGTTCAACTTAAGACGATAACAATAAAGAAAACATACCTCACAAAGAAATGAAACCATATATCTTGGGTTGCAACTCTTGACGAAATGATTAATAATATTTTCAGCATTCTCAAAACACCTTGCAGATGCACAAGCAAATTTGGCTACAGCCTTTGGCTACTCAAATGCCTATGCATTGTAAAACCGTATACAGATCGTTTCCAGATCATAGAATGATAGAGACGGAAGTTTGTCATTCAGTTATAGTCAAATGATTACAATACTGAGAGAGTATACATCAATTAAGCTCTCGAGGAGGTTTGGACAGAACCTCCTCTCTCTCTCTCACTCACAAAGAGTAATGACCAAACTTGAAAATGTTCAACACACCGAACCTATTTATAGGTTAACCAGCTGGCGTACCACTTTGGTCCGTCGTACCAGTTGGTACGGGCGTACCAACTGGTACGCTGGTTGGTATGTTGACATCATTACATACATTTAATTCTGATACATTCGCACAGTAACAACCACACACAGAAACTTGTCCTAACATGCATCTATAACAGCCTTATAGTATTTAAAACCCCCAAATCAACTTATCATTCTTTTCACCCTAAATAAGTTCAAATTCTAAAGTAGGTCTTTATTGTATTTGTTACTACCAGCGTAACTGAAGTAACATATGACCTACCTGATCAGTTGAAGGTGAAATTAAGTACTGGTATAGTTGTGAAACAACTTCAAACGAGATTAATAAGTAAAACAAAACAAAACAGAAAACTTACAGCTACCAAGTGAAGAATCATAATCTTCACACCACTGAAACAAAATAGTAAAACCAATTACAGCATCTAAATACAATAGAGAAGTTGATTATCAGCAGGGATTTACTTCCCCTTACCAAAGTTGCAGGCTGGAATAGGTATAAACAAAAATATAACTAATTGCAAAGATGAAAACCTTGGTCCTTTGATAACAAGCATTCTAAAACTACACAATATGCCATCTGTCCAGTAACCAAGAAGCAAGTCTTTCAAGCTGTTGATACATGGTCCTGGTCGTCATGTGAAGTATCGAATACAAGTTGAAGACATGCAAGTTTAGATCTGGCTGAACCTTGGCCGAACCTGGATTTTGGACAGGGCCGAACAGGGCGGATCTTAACTAGTATATATATATGTGTCTTGTATTGTATTCAGTAACGATTGAAGTTTCCAAGTGACATTTTCTCTGTGTACTATGTGGTTATCTAAGTGGTTAATACAAGTCATTTGTATTTACTCTTTGTGTTTTAGCTCGTATTACATTGATTTTATAACGATTAAGTAGACGATCCACACGCTCAAGCAATTTCAAATGGTATCAGAGCATTTGGTTTGCTATACTGTTCGGAAATCATTGTTTTCGGAGTTTTGACTCAAAATTCACGTTTTTATGAAAAATGTCATTCATTTTTTAGTTCATTTGATCTTATCGTGTGTGCTTCAAGTCAAAAATTCATTCCTAATTTGTTTCTATTGAGTTTGCTTGAATTCCTATCGAATATTCCAGTCAAAAACACTGAAAATCGAGAAAATGTTGTCGAGTGAGATTGATCTCGTCTGATGTTCGGACAACTTCGGAGTAACCGCTCCGAACTCGAGGTTCGGACGGAGTTTGGTGTTAGTCTTGTTCGGTGAGAGTTCGGTAAGGTTCGGTGGAAGTTCGGTCCAAGTTTGGTCATCATTCAGTGCTAGTTCGGTCTTGGTTCTGTTTGATTGTCCGAAGGTCGGGTTCGGAGGGCGTTCGGCGAGTTTAAGTTCAGACAAAGTTCGGACCAGGTTCGGAGTGACAGTAACCAGATTTTTCAAAAATGTCTGATTTTCAAGCGTTTGCGGCTATTCAAAATTCGGTTCAGACTACGATGCAAACTATGATGAATTATGATAATGAAATCGAAACAATTCAGAAAGTTCCTAAATTGCTCAAATTGGAAGATTATCATAGTTGGATTACACGGTTTGAAGCATATGTTTCTGCAAATGATATTGATATGTGGTTGTCATATTCTGAGCAATATGTTTATCCTAAAGGTGAAGATGGGGAACCAATTCTTAAAAGAAAGCTTTCAGGAGAACAAAAGAAAGCGTATCAAGCTGAGAAGAAAGCATATGGTACTTTAACGATGGCATTGCCTACAAATTTATTACATCAATTCTCAAATAACTACACAGCAAAGAGTTTGTGGGATGCTTTAGAAAAGCGATGTGAGGGCAATGACCAATATAAGAAAAGTCGGCAAAAGGTGTTGAAGAAGGAATTTGATAGTTTCAAGCATTATCAAAATGAATCAATCCCAAATTTGATTGCAATATTTGCTCATTTAATGAGTGAAATGAAGTTGGTGAATCTTACAAAAGATGAAGTTGATAAGAAAGAAAAGATTTTGGAAGCGTTACCAGAGAAATGGAAAAATTATGTGATGATGGTCAATCATGATAAAGATTTTTCAAAATTGTCATTTAACTAGTGGTACAATTAGCGCGTTGCGGCTAGCTAGACGGTGATGAAGTATTCTATGGGCCTGCGGTTGTAAACGATGCAAAAGTAAAGGATTTGAATGCTCTGTGTGAGAAAACACTTGTATTAAACATACACAAAGCAAACAGAAGGTAACCAAATAGAAGGTGTGACAAACATAAACGTTAACGGAAAAGAAAGACATACAACCAAATACAAACAAAACACAAAACGTTTGGGATGTTAACAAAAGGCAGCATACAAAGGCCCAACGTTCGGTACTCCCGTATAGCATATGGGAGAGTTCTGCTAAAGGTTTTAATACAACACACCTAGTTATCCTAACCTATGCATAATAGGGGCTATTGGGGTTACCATTTTCCACCTAAGAGGTTGATAATTGCCAAAAAGGGTTTCCCAATAGCCCATCATAAGACCGTGCTTCACGGCTCTTTCTTTGGCTCCCGCTTGACCCTCAACCTTTTTGTGATGTCTTTTTTGGCCACTACTGTCAAAGGCAAAGCAAAGGAAATATAAACACATTTTTATATTGATGAGAACAGGAACATAAAATGGAAACATACACACTGTACCTTCCCCCAGTAGTGGTTTTCGTTTGGGGCTAGAGTATTCCTGTTCCGTGGTGACGGTTGGATGCTCACTTCCGGATTCAGTTTCAGAGGTGAGGCACAGGTCAGATCCGACGAAATCTGTCCAAAAACGGAGCACCAAAGCACCATTAAAGCTGCCACACAAAATAATAACACACGTGAAAACAATGAATCATACACATATGCTACCTTCTTCTACCACCAAACCCCTTTGGCAGCTGCTGTTGCCTCCTTCAGTTACGGCGATTGTTTTTCCTGCCTCATCGATTGCTGTTCAACAAACCACTGTCAAATCAGTGAACCGTAGCCTCCCACATGCATCGTTAATTAAATGTTGAGCACCCACACGTTTACCTTGTGCAGGGAACAACTCTTTACGGGCCTTGCTGGTTCGTCCATCAGTGATACAGAGCTTATCCTTACCGCTTGGCCCTGCTGCTGTCAGAGATGGCGGAGTTGACTCGTCCGTCTTAAAAACACCATTAACTGTGAACTTGAGGGAACCACTGCCAAATCTTTCGCCATTCTTCACTTGGAAAATCCACTTTGCCCCTTTTTGTGCCTCAATCAGCGGTGGCAGCACCTTGTGGTCCGTAACAGCCCCGTCCCCCAACATGTTGTAGCACCTGATGCCAGTCATTGCAAGCATGCCCCTGTCAAAAACAGTCACGTTGGCAGTGTCAGTGTCGTCCTGAATGTTGCAGTTGACACTATAGCTGTGCCGGAATGTACTCGTCAGTATTGGAAAGGGCTGCTATATAAAGAGTTGTATGTATTGCAGAATGATTACCTGTAGCGCAGATGCTGCTGTTTGTGCTTTTCGCAGGAGTACGCCATGTTATTCTCATAGACCCTGGCCTTCCACTCTGTGCAAGTGACAAAGAACCACCCGCGGCCCTCTGTGAAAGAAGCCAAAGTAGCTTCGACTGTATACACCCCTTCCTGCAAGCCATATGCATCAGACGTTTAGCATTATATTAAATATGCAACGTTTGAAAAAGTCCAATAATTCCACTATAACCCCCTATTAGGTGTAACACTGATGAAATGCAAAATCAACAATGATTATATTGTACCAATGAACCCATTAGTCCATTTAATTTTTTTTTTATATAATGTGGCACTCATAGACCATCTCAACCACCGATTCTAATTAGTGGTTTAAAATTATCCTTACAATTTTAGTAGAAAACTCTATATATAATTTATATGTAGAGGGGATGGATCTCTAACGAAAAAAATTGCTTAAAAGCTGTTGTACATAAATTAATTTTGTACAATTTTTAATAGTGGATTTTTTTATAACTTACTACAAAAGAATCCAATTTTTTTACATGAACCCTAAAAGCATAATAGTACTGGAGAAGCTAAGACATCCTAAACCATTCAATATTTTAACAAAAAACTCAACAAAATGACCAAAGAAAAAGTCAAACGTCTGTAGTTTAAAGCAAAAGAAAACATAATGTAGTTTAAGGCAAAAGAAAACATAAGAAGATAAAAAGTGGACATATGAAAGTGTAGTTGCCAGTTCACATCTTTGTTTTTTTATTTTTTCTCTTGATATGGTTTTGGAGCTTTTGTTTGGTTCTGGACATTACCTTAAGGGTGCTTCTATCCTGCTGCATAAGATGGCCAATTGTAGCACGGTCTTTCTCGGATGTTTTTTCTAAGAAACGCACCTGCGGCACCGCGAGCCTGTTTTCGGGCTCCCCCACTCCATGATCACGGAACATGTGACATTGTAAACGACAACTTTAGCATTGTTGCATTGCTAAAGACTCCCCTGAACGAAAAGACGCATCGCCTACCAGTCAGCCATGTCCCGTGCAACAGTAAGGTGAGGCTCTATCTCTACCTTTGTACCAGCACTCGATTACAGCTGCGGACCTCCTGTAACAGAAAAGAATCTGTAAATATGACCCTGCTGGTTTAATGAGGCCTAATGCATGAATAAGTATTTCTTACTCTGGTATGGCACGACTTTGAGGGCTGTGAAAGCCACAATAACATGATGATCCGCGTCAGTGATTGCGCTTAGGTCCAGCTTCGTATGTATCTCTTTCCACAGCGCAACGACAACGGTGTTACCTCTGAAAAACATATAATATGTTGAGGGGCTGTTATCCTATGCGAGAAGATGGTTTTTTTTACCTTGTGTCTGCGACTCTGAGCCTCAACACGCTGCTGTTATTCCCGGTTTCCACATGCTCGAGGTCCTCAACCCTGCCAATGTAATCTGCATAAGAAAAATGGCCATGGTCAGGCCGTTTATATAGCGCATGCTATTTTTCTGTTTGTTAAGTTGTGGGGGGGGGGGGGGGCGGGGACACACACCAGTGGGGATCTGGTTTCTAAGCAGCCTCGTATGCAGTTGCTCATAGGGCAAGAAGTTAAAGTACATCTTTGGGAATGTCTCATCATCCGCCAATGGCTCCACCACTAAGTGCCTGTCCACATCGAGGGATGCTGTGTGTAACGCAACTTTGTTGAATGTTGGGGCAACTGTACATTTGTACCCAGAAAGTGTGTAGGTTTTCATTAGCTCAAGCTTGGCATCAAGATGCACCTCCTCATCCTGGTGGAACATTGCCTGAATAGCATCAGCCTGCAAAACAGATTGGTTAGTTGTAGACGACGATATAATAAATTAAAGGTCGAGGCACATAAGAGCGCACTATAACTTACATAATTGTCAATCAGCAGATAGGTCATGGTCTCCCTTGTGTGGTACGGTTTCCATTTGTGTAGCACCCTGACCTTAATTGGTGTTGGCTGGCTGTTAGGTCGTATGTCAGCAACCTTTCTTTCCTGTGCCTTTTATAGCCTGCATAAACAAATAACCCAAGTAAAAAAAACAAAGTGTTCAGCAGTATGTATATATATGGTAGTGTAGTTTGTAACAATAAGCTAAGAAATGATTATAATAGAACCTGTAATCTGTTTTCCCTAGTATGTAACCAATATCACACATATAAGGCACACGTCATTGATCAATTTCCTCTAAAAGGTCAGAATAGACAATATTTTTTGTTGTGTTACTGGAGTAGCCTTCCTGTGGCACAATAAGTATTTTTAACGATTGAGGAGATGTGGCTCTAGAGCAAGCCACATATAACTGGCCATGACCAAACACATGTTCAGGCAGGTACACACCTATCCTCTGCAAGGATTGCCCTTGACTTTTGTTAATAGTCATTGCGTAGCATACCCTTAACGGGTACTGTCTTCTCCTGAATAAAAATGGCAGTTCCTTATCATCATGAAGGAATGTTATACGTGGAATATAAACCCGCTTTCCTATGCAAGTTCCTGTCATTATCCGCGCCTCTATAACCCGTGGAAGTAGCTGTGTGATTATTAGCCTGGTGCCGTTACAAAGACCGCCATTCTGGTTGAGGTTTCGTAAAAGGATAACAGGTGTGTCAACTTTTAACTCAATGCAATGCGGTGGCAGCCCTTGAAACGTTAGACCATTGAGGTATTCATCCGGATATAGTATTTCTGTGTCACCATTATCGCCACAGCGTGGCTCCACTGAATCTGTACTAAGGTACGACGACACAACTCCCGGTGTCATCTGAAGCACCAGACTGTTTATCTCCGCAGCAGTTTTGTTCTTCGGGCACACAATTGCTTTCTGAGCTAAGCTCTGTGCAGAAGGCGCCTGCAAGCAATCTGCATCGTATATGAAGTCTATCAGCTGCAAGAGGGCGTCATCAGCATGCTGAATCAGAAACTCACTGGGCACTTCAATGGCTTTTGAATCTGGCACAGAAGCGTCTGTAACCTCTCCTAAATTCCCGTCACCAACGTCTACCAACCACCTTGAGAATTTATCAATAGACACCCTTTCGTCGTCTGTAATCCCCACCCTATGCAGCCTCATATTTTCTGTAAGCCGCACAACGGTAAAACACGGCCAAAGGCGTGACTTTGGCAAGGAGGCGCCGATTATCTTAGATTTGGGCGCCTTTTGTTTTATTGGTAGGGTCTGCCTGAAATCCCCACCAAGCAGAATGGACTTACCGCCAAACGGAACTTTTGGATTGTCTAAAATGTCTCTAAGCGTCCTATCCAGGCATTCAAAACACTCCCTATCACTCATTGGGGCCTCATCCCATATTATCAACGACGTCTCTATCAGTAATTGTGCAAGGTTTGTTTTCTTGCTAACATTGCACATCGCTTCGGGTGATATATTGATAGGTATACGAAACCTGGAATGGGCTGTCCGACCAGCGGGCAGAAGCAGAGACGCTATACCAGAAGCAGCGACAGCAAGAACAATATCCCCCGCGGACCGGATAGCACTAATGATGGTATTCCAGAGATAAGTCTTGCCTGTGCCGCCATGGCCGTATATAAACAGCAGCAGCTGTGATTTAGTGTTATAACCATGCATAACCATCTCATAAATCTCAAGTTGTCGCGGATGCATCGCGCTGCGTAGCCTCTGATGCTCAGCCGCTAGATGCGCCCGGTCATAGCACTTTTCTTCCATCAGCAACCTATTGCGAAGCATTTCTACGTATTCACCTTGTGGGAGTGGCAGACCAAATTTTTCAAGGCTGGAATAGGTCGCGCTCGAGTTAAGTATCTTCTCCAACTCATACAGCAGTCGCTGCTGTAAAGGAAAGTCAGGTATGTTCTTCGGGTCCACATTTGTCTGTCTGCTTACTTCTAACACAATGTCATCAGTCATTGCACGCCAATGCTCGTTCCACAGATTTGTGGGATTTGACACCTCACAGAACAACAACATATTTGCAAATAAAGTTCTCAATTCAGCTGAGGTGCCCCAGGCAGCCGCCTCCATAAACGCGAGCGTCCACTCTGTGTCATCTCCAATCAGGCCTAGAACCTCACAGGCTGCACGAAATGTTTGATACACGGTGCCTGTGACAGTGCGAATATCAGTGAACGAAGTGCATCCAGTTCTGTGATTCAAGAGCATCCGAAGGTAGAAAAGTTCACCGGCTGTTGGGTGGATATAAATTAAACGTCCGATAGTTGGTGTCTTTCGCGAAGCACGCCTAACCCAACGCCTCCCAGAAACAGCCCACCTGTATTGTGACAGGTAATCCACATAGCGTAAATGCCTACCACTCGGATCACGTGTGTTATTCCTCAGCCACTCAGTTAACGTTGTTCTCTTTGCTGAAGGGTTGTTTACATCATCATCCAAAGCGCTCGCTGAAGTGAACGTCACATTCTGCTGGCCATCTAAGTGTACAGACAGCACCTGAACAGCCGGCAGCCTATGATGGATCGGAAACTTTAGGATCCTCCATGCGGCTTCATGTGGACAAACAAAACAACCGTCCATAAAGTTCTTGACCTCATCAACCTCGTGCTTTGTGGCAGCAGGTGCAGAGGTACTGGCGCCCGTGTTAGAGGTCCCCGAACTGGAGGCAACATTTGCAGAGGTGTTGGTCGCCGCGCTGGACCCAACGGTGTATTTCACGCGATCCACGCCTTTCGTAATATACTTAAACAGGTACTTTATCATCATGCTCCACCCACAGTACTCTACATTTATATGCGCCTGAAAGCGAAGGCAAAGAGATCTGTTATACGGAACAACGTAAGAGCTATCCACATTCACCTCTCCTTTATTGAAGGAGGGGCTGCTCTGTCTCCTTCGGTAACGGGCAACGCCGGCATCATCGATACGTGTTGTTTCCTCATAATCTTTTGGGAACTTCTTAGAACACTTGTTATCCTCCATACATGGGGACTTCAAGTTAGCCAACCCACACGGACCATGAATCATGCAGTCTGTGACCACCCTATGCAAAAGAGGATCCAAATCCTTATCTGGTATTTCAGCGCTTATATAAGCATCAAGCTGCGACGCATCTTTGATCCGGTACGGAGCAGCGACCCATAGTAATGTGTGACAGTGGGGCAACCCTCTCTTTTGGAACTCAATTGTGTATAAGTCTGCAACAGATTTGATATAAAAGATGATCATGTATCAGAAAAAGAACACAGACGCCTTGCACGCCTGAGTTTTGCAGCGAGGGCTTACCAGCAACCACCACACCAAATGGCCTTTTCTCTCTCAGATAGGCTATAAAAGCCTTAACCTTCATCCGAAACACGCGTGCGATAGCATCAGGCCTGGCCTGCGCAGTCAACAACGGGGTGCGCGCCAGATGACGTTGTATCTCTGGCCATTTCACGTTACACGTGAAGGTGATGAAATATTGGGGGTTTCCATGCACCCTGCATATGGCAAGCGCGTCCTGGTAGTGCTTATACATGTAGCGTGGTCCGCCAGTGAATGAAGATGGCAATATCATCTTTTTTCCTATCGTGCGCCCTTCTACATCTCCACGTGCGATCGCGTCATGTACACCGCTAAGGTACTCCGTACGGAAGTCATTTTGGTGCTTCTCAATGTAATCTAACCTGTTACGCTCAACGCATATATATGCATCCACCAAGTACTGTTGAAAAAGTGCGTCACTTTCTAGCATGATAGTGTATTTACCGGGGCGGTCATGAATCTGGAAGCTATAAAACATGTTCATCGTGAGGCGCTTATCATCAGAACCTGGTGGGAGAGTCAGTTTCAGACCAGATGTCCACCCGGTCTCGCCAAAAGGAAAGAGCAAGGGGTATTGTAACGACATGTACGACGGATGTAAATTACTTATACGGTGAGGGACGTCGGCCCTGGTGCGTACGATGATGTCAAAATCCTTTGCTGTGGGCTCGCTGTCACAGATAATAGCACCAAGGGTGCCGGTGGAGGGAGGCTGGTAAGGATGCCTACCAGCAGCAGAGTAAATGCGTACGCCCAAGTTTGGCACATCATTACCAGCGCATAGATCGCGGGCTGTCCTAAACAGGCGTACCAATGCGTTACACCTGTCTAGTGTGTCCATTATGACGCGCACAACAGAAGGTGACAAAGACTTGGCAGTGGAATCAGAGAAGACTGAAAAACGATTAGAAACCTCGTTAGCGGTGTCATATATATACAACTGCAGGTAGCGTGGCCGGACATTTGGCTCCGGGCACAAAGAACCCAAACGATGACAAACCTGCCCGGAAACCTTAAAAACATAAGGCCCATTGCCATCATTTACAGTTTTGTCTATTTTAGCGCCTAAAGACGTCATTGCGAACATGGAATTATAAGAACGGACCCAACGAAGAAAAGATCTATTAGCAAAGAGGTCTTTAATAGGGCGTGGCGGATTAACTGGATACTTAAGGCGCACCTCGCCCGACTTGCAGCAGGCGGTGTACCTAGGCCTTTCCCCAACCACGCGGGCTTTTAGCGCTTCGCCCAGCCAGAAGCTGGCACCACAGTATTCGCAGATCTGATCACAGTCACCGAGATCCGCATACCCACCAGTGAAAGGCCCAACCTCTGAGGGCTGGGAAGAGCTGGCACCAGCAGAAGCCAAACGTTTGCGCTTACGTGTACGCGAAGACGCCATACAGACAGGAGTACGCAAACCAAACTATAAACCTAAGCGACAACAAAATTAACACACCAGAGAGAGGCTGCAGAATAGATACCAGTTATTATATACCTGATCACCTATCATATATAGTATACTTTGTTTGACCATAGGACACACCAAAACAGACAACGAAGCAAAGAACAATAGCATCAACAAAATCAAAGGCTACAGCCTATAACCACCCTAAAGAGTACTAAAGAAACACACAAAGTGACACAGCAAGCACAAATTAGATGACACAGCAAGCACAAATTAGATGGGTCACAGACTTATAAAGGACCAGAACTGAAAGCAAAACACATGCAATAAACACCCACAGATTTATAGAGGAGCAATAGTGAAAAGAAAACACAATTAGTAATGACCTCCTTTCATATAATTTTTAAAACAAAGGGCCAGACCAAAACATAATCAAAAACAGAAACAGCAGCAAAATACACTATCAAAACATGGCACACAAAGGCAGGCCATTAAGAAACCAAGAGCATACCTGAGCAGCAAGGAGATCCCACACAACCCAAAGAAACTGCATGTTCACACAACGCAAGTCAAAACCGAGAAGGAAATGTAAAATCTGTATGTTTGTTTCTTAATTAAACTCAAAAGTAAGGTAACAGGTCTCTTTATATTCTGCCTAAAATTAACCTTTATGTTTACTGTGATCATAAATGATATTAACCTTACACATAAGAACTAATACTATTCATCATTGGTGAGAATATAAATATTCTAGACTTGGTTGAGAACAATTAAAACCGAGAAGCATGTGGCTGATGATCTCAACACACAGTTTCTTTATAAGTTGTTTTTCATTAATAAGTCATGACCAACAACATCTTTAACTACCAATTTTCTATCCTTTTACCTGTATTATCTAGGTATGAAGGCATACGAAAGCACAACAAACATAGAAAACCTTAACAAAAGAAGAAGCCGTATACCTGAAAGGAAGCCTCAACGCAGAGCCAACGACAGTCCTCACAAAGGTATCCGAAACAGACACCTGAAACAGAGAAAAAAAACCAAAGAAATTCAAACCCTTTTCTGGTTCTAAACACTAACACAGGCCAGGTTTTAAGGACTCTAAATTTGACAGCAGTGCCAACGAAGAAAACAACAATTAAAGTAAAAGAACAATGCCTAAAGTGTCATCCATTTCAGGTTAACACCATACAACTTTCACATTTTATGAATCATACATATAAAAATAAAAATGGTGAGTAGAACAACCCAAAAAGGGCAGAAAGTAAAAGAACAGAGAGAATCCCCAAAAACTTTTTCCAATCATACATGTCTAATAAGGAAAATGGTGAGCAGGACCAACCAAAAATGGGAGAGAGTAAAAGAATATAAACAAAAATTGATATCAAATTATCCCTATAAACAAAACCAATTGGAACATGCAGTGAAAAGCAATGCAAGATGGTTATATACAAAGCACACAAACCACCGTAATGACCAAGGAAACATGAAAACCATAATGATCTCAGGCATAAAAACGGCCCAAAAAACATACCAATACATGATACAACATTCGATTTAAAAAAAAAAACCGAAACCAAGAACGAATCAGCAACAAATTGTAGAACGAAGCACGATTCCTAGGCCTAAAAACATGTAATCATCCGATAGAAACCCCACCGAGGAAGAAATTGCTCACCTGGTATGGAAATTGAGAATTCCGTGAAGAAAGAAGCCTGGAGAGGGTTGCGTATATAAGACGATCCATCAATAGGGGCTGAGTAACTGTTTATGTTGTTGTAGATGTCCTTCGACATGGCGCACGGCGTGGTTTTGAAATACGGTACAACCACCGTTAAATTTAGTGCAAACGGCATGATGATAGACTCTGCTGAAAGATGGTAGTGGTTTGAAGGTACAGACACGTAAGATGGATACACGTGCGAAGAGTCTTTTTGAGGGAATGAGAGGGCATAAAAGGGTTGTAAAGTCTGCTGATAAAATGGTACCACATGTGTGCATAGAGGGTAGTAACATAGGCATCAATGGTTGTACAATATATTGTGTATTGTATTTATAGGTAATTGTCTTTAAGAAAACTATGTGATAAAAAGAACATGTTGAACGTGTTCTAAGGGCATGTTTGGGAGTGCTTATTAAAATGACTTTTGGCTTTTGGAGGAGGCAAAAAGTCAAAAAATACCCCTCCAAAAGCTAATAAGTCACAACATTGTGGCTTTTGGGTGCTTTTGGAGGGGCATTTTTGACTTTTTGCCTCCTCTAAAAGCCAAAAGTCATTTTAATAAGCACTCCCAAACATGCGACGTTATGAAATAATATATACTGAAAACTTTGAGAAATGTTGCAACACATTACCAAATCCCTCAATGGACTTACACAAGACTGGAAGACGGTGAAATTAATCGAAATGATATTTAGATATCATCAATAATTAAGACTATATTATCATAATAGTAGAATTTGGTTTAAATAAGAAGTATTTTAAATCTAAGAAAAATTATGGGTCTTGTACGTGTCTTTTTATTATTTTTTGAGGGGGAGAGGTATTTTAGTCATTGTGTTTATGTTTCAGATCATTATGTAATATGTATTGATCATTGTGTTTTATTGCTTTTCACGTATTAGATAAATTTATTATAATTTTACTATTGTGTTTTACATATTAGAAATACACAATGATATTATTATATAATTATATTGTTCAGAATTAATAATTTGAAAAAAATATAATGACCAACAGAAAGATACAATAATAGAGGAAAATACACAATGACTCAATGACAAGTACAAAAACACAATGACAAACCAAAAAGACACAATGATGCACTAAAGTTGTCAATCGTAAAAAAATAAATTTTATATATAATAACACTATACCTGTTTTCAAAATGAAAAGTGTTTGTTTTTATGGCGTAAATTTTTTAAAAGATAAAAGAACGTTTGTTTTCTTAATAACAGATTGCGGGTCTCCACGTGTGCACATGTCTGTCTCCTAGGATATAACAACCGGAAGAGTAATTGTACTGCTGGAGATGTCTCGCACATAAAGTTTCCACCGAGGATTAAGGTGTTTATAGAAAGCATAGGTGGAGGAGGAAGGAACACTTCTTAGAGATACATAATCTCTATAGCAATGTAGCAAGAGAGTACTCATCTCCGCTTATTTTCTTCATCAGAATATTTGGTACTCCCAATTTATTCTTTTTATTCTTTTCTCTTTATGTATGCACAAATGAGCCCGACTGGTCCTTTTATAGTTACCAAAGAATTTGTAAAATAAGGTGATTTAGTTTTGTAGTCAATCAAATTAAACTCTATTTTAATGAATTTAATTAGGGGTGGACCAAAACTGCCAAAACATTTAAGAGCAGATTGAATATGTCTTTGACTCGTAGTCGCGCACACGATAACGTTGGACTATCTGACTCCGCGTAGCGGTGCCACCGGCAGCCTGGTTCTGCACCCGCGCTGTTGAGTGGTGTTGTCGCATCTCAACGTGCGTCGTTACTTCTGCCACGCTCGCAATGATTATCTCGCAACTACACCCGCACATTGGCCGCCTAGTTCCGTGCACGCCATCTGCCATATAGACACACGTGTGCTTCCTTACACCACTATTATGCGCCGCACCAATCAGCCCTCACACCAACATATGCGTGAGTCTTTGGTCTGTCGCGCGTTTTGCCAATCTGGAGACGAGCACACAAACCAGATCCGTGTGGCGCCACATGTGATCGCAAAAATACAAAGGCGACTCTCAAGCGAGTGCTACAGTGTGGGAAATGCCCCCACCACCCAAGACACGCGAGTGCGTGCGTGTGCGAGTGAGAGTTGGGGGTGCTACCCCTTGGGGTCCATGAGATGTCTCCTACTAAATGGAACAATCTTCAAGGAGTGCTTCTCCTTATATGGTTTGGTTTACCCATCAATGTGGGATGGGTTTCCATGGCACCTCACATATAAATCCATTTTTGTTTCACCAAAATTTGAGCTTCGATTTCCCATTCATCTTAGCTCTATTTTAGACACCATATGATTCGTTGTGATACTCTCGTAAAATAGAACCCAAACCCGAAAATAATTAATTATATAACACATATATAACAATCATTATTTGTGTCTAAAAATTAATAAAAAAACATATTTTTACTAAAACTTCCAACATGATCACGCCTGTGCTAAAAGTAAACCAGATCAGATTTGACAAAAGAAGATGATGTGTTTATCTTTACTCAATGGCCATGGTCGTGTGCAACCTTATCTACGACCTAGAGTGCTCAAGCATGTTCGTGGCCATCATCAGCGTGCATAGATCAAGTGTTAGGTCAACGAGATGAAAATAGCTGCGTACAGGCACGACCACCCACTTCTCATTTGAAAAAGCTAACCACCACCACTTAAATTTCTTGTAATTTTCTTATGTTTTCTTAGTTTAGTTTTAGTAGTGTAATTTCTCTTCGGATGATTTCAGTTTCTCAAATGTGGATGAATCCTTGAACACTTGTGTAATTTCTTGACTAGTTGAATTGCTTAACTATGATGTCTTGCTTTGTTTACACTTGTGTTCATTGTGTTACAACCCTGATTGGCTAGTTTCCAAATGATCCAAACACCCCCTTAGAGTACCAAAAATATTTACAAATAACCTTTTAGGCCCTAGTGACCATAAAACCAAAACTTTTAAACAATAGCAAGTTTCACATAGAGTGAAGTCTAAAATTAAACAAGGATATCCAAAGGTTAAATGTCTCTAAAAATGATAGAAAGTATGCTCTCCTTGCTATTCATCGATCATGAAAATCCTTTACCCACCTTATTATTTCCCGGTAAGGGCCCGCCTAGCTATTTCCCTGCAATATGAGCTAAAACACATCAACAACAAACTTTTTTAGTGAGCCATAGCTAATGTCTGAGTTCTTTGATAAATATACTTGTGACTGTTTTGAATATGGTCCTACCTACAGGTCAAATCACAATCCAGAAAGTACGGGCACGTCCTGCCACACTTCCCTCATGTACACTAGCATATACAATATATCAAACCTTAATAAACTAATATTAGAACTTCTAGGTGATACGAGAACTACGTCTCCCCATCTACAGGTGATAGGTTACGAATATACGCCTAGAGGTTCTCAAAAGACAACCTTAATGAACCGAATTCCCCTTAGGAACTACCCAGCAGATAATGACACATCAGACAAAACACGATATAACACATATATCTGAGCACAATATTCTCAATAAAACATTTACACAGCTCATATTCACCCAAAAACAAAATAGTTAAATCGGGGGAGCTAACGATACTCACTCACTGATAACAGAATACATGTAGTAATCAATCTTGTGGGCGGCTCAACTTGATTCCACACCAACCTAGCTCTTAAGTTCACCTAAATAATTATATGTATCATTAAGTATGTGTCTATCAATAGTAACACTATCTACAAACCTAACTCCTTGTGAGTGTGAAGTCACCCTACCATTTGATCGTTAATCATTTGACCACACGAGACAGACTATCGGCTTAGTTTCCCGGGAATCAACCAACCAGTGATATTCTAGTCTCATCTCAAACCTCATGATTATTATAATAACTCCTTGTCAAACTTCTAGTCCAATATCAAATTACATAATTTTTCATTTCCTGGTTCTCATCGATATAGATCGTTAGGTTGGCAAAATGTGCATGGGCGACGGTCCATCTGACCAACATTCCCTTTGACATTCTGCCACGTGTGGACCATAGGTTTTCTATATCCAGCCAACGGTCTGCATCGACTAGCCAATTGCTGAATTTTTGTTGACTTTCTGTTTGAGCTCGTTTATCCGCGTTTTTACCAAATCAGTTCATTTTACCCCAAATTAAGCTTATGGAGCCTAATATGACCCACTGATTTACCCACAAGCCAAAATAATAAACTTTTTATATTTAAACACATCATGCATGCATATCAAACTTGTAACCAAGTATTTTTACTTGCATACAAAACCCGGGTATCCACCAATCTGACTCTAACCCTCATTTTCAGGCTATTACACTACTGAGGTGAGTCTGGTTTTCTAGACCCATGTCCAAATTTGGTAGAAATAGAAATAAATAGATTGCATGCATTACTAGGGTTGTACCTTTAGCATCCAAGCTTGTACACCCGGGTTCTTGGCACAATTTCTCCTTATCAGAATCTCTATGTGAGGAATCGAGATTATGTCTTGAGGCAAAACCTTTCGTTATCGAAGTTAAAATGGCAATATGGGATTGTGGTTCCGAAAAAGCTCTCGGTCAGGATGGTTTCACATTCGGTTTTCTTAAGAAATTTTGGGATATTATGAAAAATGACATTATGGCTTTCGTTTTGGAAGTTTTTGAAAAAGTGACTATTCCTCTTGGGTGTAATGCCTCTTTCATCACTTTGATCCCGAAAACCGAAAGTCCGATTTCTATGGTGGACTACCGGCCCATTAGTCTAGTTGGTATGCAATACAAAACAATTTCAAAGATTTTGGCGAAGCGGCTAGCGGGTGTTATTGATCAAGTAGTGAGCCCGGAGCAGTTTGCTTTTATTAAAGGAAGACAAATTCTTAATGGTCCTCTGTCTCTCAATGAGATGGTCGATTGGTTCATTTATAAAAAGAAGAGGATGATGGCTTTCAAAATAGACTTCGCCAAAGCTTACGATTCCGTTTCTTGGGATTACCTAGATACCATGCTTCTTTTCATGGGCTTTGGCGATCATTGGAGAAGATGGATTCGGTCTTGTCTTTCCACTACCCGTGCTTCGATTCTTGTTAACGGGAGCCCTTCCTGCGAGTTTAATATTAGTCGAGGCTTAAGACAAGGTGACCCGTTGGCGGTGTTCTTATTTATCTTGGTAATGGAAGGCCTCTGTTGATGCATAATCTGAGCGTCGTGTGAAGTATCTGAACAAAACGATGTGAAGATCAAAACAAGACAAGATTGTTGCTTAACGAACTGGATCCGAACTGGCAGTTCGGATCAGGCATCGTCTGGGGTTCGGCAGGTAGTATATAAATAAGAAGTTTGTCTTTGTTTCTTGTAACGAGTTGAGTGAGTTCAGATCTTAAGTGTGTGTTTTCAGTAGTGTTTCTCTGTGTTCCAGAGATTGTAATTGTTCTTCTAGATCAATAAGACAATCTTTAATTACTCATTTCTTATCCGAAATAGCTAGATCGAGTAGACGATCCGATGCTCACGAACTTTCAAGTGGTATCAGAGCTATCTGGTTCATTCTACTGATCTGTGGTTGCTATTTTTGGAGTTTTTGAAACAAAAAGTGTTGTTTTTTAAAAAATTGGAGTTTTTTACAAGTTTGTGATCGTTTCAGCTGAGAAGTTTGTAAAAAATGTGTTCCTAAATCATTTCTTATCACATTTTCTGGTTCACTGCTGAAAATCTCGTTCAAATCTGTCCAAGTTCGAAAACATTTTGTGAAAATTGTTCAGTTCGGCTGAAGATCTTCCTGTTCGAAATAACCGTCATCCGAACTCACAATTCGGCTCCTGTTCGTCTCGTCCGAAGTCTCAGTTCGGTCAAGTTCGTTTAGAGTTCGTTTAAATTGTTTCAGTTCAGATAAGGTTCGGTTTCGGTTCGGATCATTTTTAATTCGGGACAAGTTCGAAAAGATTTTTCTGTTCGGATTAGCTCAGTTCGGCTACGGTTCGGCTAAAGCTTTCTGTTTGGGTTGAGTTCGATTAGATTTCCAGTTTGGCTAAGGGTCTTTCTGTTCGGTTCACGTTCGGCTCAGATTGGGTATTTTGAGTTTTTTACGTAAGCTGACGTAACTTGAGAACCGTTAAGAGTTACGGAATTCAATACCAGCCAAAACGACCGTCTCGAAAAGATCTACACTTTTACTTGTCTAACGGTTAGTACCCTTCGTTTCAATACCCAAAATCCACTTTTAAGAACTTTGTTTTTTAGTTCAAAGTTTTTGGAGCATCATATTTCGGAAAAGATGTCGGATTTCCAAGCATTTGCCGTCATGCAAAACGCGATGCAAACCTTGATTAACTTTGATAACGAAATTGGAACAAGCCAGAAATTTCCCAAGTTGTTAAAGTTGGAAGATTATCAAAATTGGAAGCAACGATTTTCTACTTACATAAGCACAAATGATATTGATTTGTGGATTCCAATTCAAAAGCTCTATATGCACCCAACTGATCAAGGGGATTTCAAAGAAATTCATACTTTTGATGCTACTAAAAGGAAAAGCTATGAGCTTGAACAAAAGGTGTTTGATTATCTTACCATGGCTTTGTTGGAAAAAGGGTGTCCTGACCCGACAAACTAACGAACCCGACCTGATATTGACCCGTAAGAGTTACACCCGGGTCAACGAACCATAAATCTAATTACCCGTTAATTAGTATTAAAATGAACAATTGATCAATTAAATCAATAATTGTTTATTTATTTAGTTAAACTACAAAACGTTTTAGGCCAAAACGCTCATATTTTGATTAAACTGATTGATCTGTTGTTACTGGATTAATAGACTGATCAGAATGGTGGACTGGATAGGATCGCGACACGGCCCAGTCCTTCAAAACCCCGCTCCGCGATTTTAATATTAAAATCGGGAGGGAGAGAGAACTGGAAAAAAAAAGTTACTCAAAACTTACAACCCTAATTCTCCCTCTCCCTCCCCCGCCTTCGTGAACCCCAAGCCGGCTCTCGAAGACGCCACCGTCGATCCCCGCCTCATCCCGATGGATCCCGTTTAGCCAACGTGTGTTCGAGATTGGAGAAAGAAGCCGAACGAGCCCGAGTCGTCGCCGCTAGCCGAGCCGCAGCCGCGACTCGCCGTCCACCGCAGGTTGATCACCGGTCGGTGGCATCGCGCTGCCGGCGCAGCCGACGCCACCGCTCCCCGTCCTGTCGTCGTGGCCGGCGCCCCTAAACCCGCCGGTCACCACCACCGCCACCGCCATCGGCCGGTGACGAGATCGTCATGGGGATGATTCCCATTGCGATCCCGGTTGATCATGTTTTGTCGTCGTCGCCGCCCGTGGCAAGTCTGCCACCACCACCGTTAGTGCGGCCGCCGCCACCCATGGCCGCCGCCTCCTTAGAAGATCTGACCCGTCGATTCGAGTCAGATGTCTCAATTCGTACTAGCGACTGTCCGTTGAATCCGGGTGTCTCGAGCGGTTGCTCTGATCCCACCAAGGTATATCTAATTTATTTAGATATTGATTTTAATTATTTAATTTAAATAATTATGTTTCTGTGTTTGTTGCGATTGGTGACTGATCATGTTTGTTGCGATTGGCGACGTTTGAAAATCCTT
>JBCNJP010000009.1:2958425-2983582 GCA_039602395.1 Deinandra increscens subsp. villosa | reverse complement strand
AATCATGTGACATCCGAGAATTCCAAGGTTAACTTCCGTTAGACAATCTCCGTTAGTTACGTTATAAGTGTTAACTTAGTAACTAATGCTTAACTAGGCCGAATACGTCCACGACCTTTGGTTGATCACCGAACCCGTCCATATGTGTTATGTGTTTATTGTATTGCCTCTATGAGATATGTGCAACATGTTTGATTAATTAATTACGCATTTGTGTGAAATTCATGAACCGTACTTGATCTTACATAGAATGTAAATTAGTCACTTTTGGTTTCCAGCGAAACTACCGAGCGAAACTATAGATTCGCTCGGTAGCTAAACCTTTGACTTACAGAGCCAGTTTCGCTTGGCCAGCGAAACTGCCAGCGAAACTAGCCCCTGATATATATATTTTATAAAACCCTAGTTACTTCCCATTTGCATCATTTCACACAAAACACACACCACTCTCCATCTGCTCTCTCGAGATTTCTGGCCATCCGAGAAAACCACCAAGAAACCATCATCTCATCTCATCCATTCGGACCCTAGATCGAATCGTAAGTCCCAAAACCATTCTTCATGCATTTTCTATGTGTTTTACCTTAAAGCATGCTTAGATCTTCATGGAATCACTTGATCTTTTGATATGATGCTTAGGAATGCTAGATCTATCATAAAGTCTGTAACTTTACGTGTAAAATCAAACCATAATGAAGATTCATGCTAGTTAGGTCATTTTATGCTTAAAATGTGTTCTTGGTGATTTGATGATGAAAATCCATGTTTAAGGTGCTAAAACTTACTGTTTAATGTTGGTAAATGTTTATGCATGCTAGATAATGAATTACATGAAGTATGGAAACTGTTAGATTGATTTTTGGTCTTAAAAACGAGTTTTTTCGCGACCAGCGAAACTGTGCGTTCATCTGGGCGAAATTATGTAGCGAAATTGTTTGAAAACTGCATCCAGCGATACTATGTAGGCGAAACTATAGTGTCGCCCGCGAAACTAAGTAAACCTGCTCGAACGAAACTACCGAGCGAACCTAATCCTGAACGAAAGTTCAAACCAGTTTCGAGCGAAGTCTATGCTAGCGAAACTGTGTCAACAGTTTCGAGCGAAACTAGCTAGCGAAACTGTGTCATCGGGTACTGCCTAGCGAAAGTGCTGCCCGTGCACACAGCGAAACTGTGCAGCGAAACTGCATAGCGAAACTGTAGCGAAACTGCTTAGCGAAACTGAGACCAGACCAAAACCCAAACTTGTGCAACTTATTTGAATGTTATGCCATGACTTACATGATTATGCAATAATGAAACATGCTTTGATTTCTGATCTATGTGAACCCTTGTTTATGATCAACCATCGGTGTCGTGTGTCGGTATGTCGTGTCATAGTTCCAACGTGCTATGTTATGGGCCATAGTGACGTTAAGTTAAATATTAGACACAAAACTAATACTTAAGACCTAAACGTGTTCTTAGGTCTTCGTTAAGCAAACAATACTTGGATTACTTAGCAAGTGTAGCAGTGCAACCAAAGGTGAGTGTCACTAACCCGTTTACTGTGAGCCCGTTTGGGTCACACCGAATAACTCAATGAAAAACAATGCTGACAATCTTATGAGTGCTATGCACCTCACTGATGAACTTGAAAACTTAGGAGTGCTTGGCACCCACTTGATGAACTTGAAGTGTCTTATGGGAGACACTTGTGAAATACTTAAACAACTATTTCTAAAATGAAACTGAAAATGTTTTCGGGATTCATGAGAACCCAAAGTAAACCGTTTTAATATGGCTAGAGTAGGTTAAAGTCTAACCACATGATATCACATGATTTCTAAGGATTGCCTTATAACTGAAAAAGTCCTCAACTTAATTGTGCCATTAATTGTAAAGCGAGGGGATGTTGGGTAGATCTACTGGAGTTTGACAAACTCCGCCTCGTGACACGGGGAGGTGCACGGAGGTACAATATCAGCCTATCTGACCGTGATCCCGAGAGGACACGGGGGAGGCAAAGCCGCGATGACGTAGGTCCGCAAAACAAAATAAATGATGGCGCTGCCACTACAATATTAGTCAGCTTTGGTACAAACTTCCTTAGTGCATGGAACAACGGATTAGCTACCCGCGATATCGGTTGAGCACTTTAACTATACAAAACTAGTACATACCCGATAACGTATGTTACGGACATTACTTTTACTAAACCACAATACTATGATTATGGATATCACTAAGCATTGCTTTTCACAAATAAATATTACATAAGTATATGTTGACACGATTATGATTATGAGACCGGGCCACTGCATGACAAGCCCACCGTGAACTCACCAACCGTTAGGTTGACACTTGTGTGGTTTAAACTTTTGCAGATCGCTGAGGAGTATCCACTGGAGCGGGTTGGCATGGCACTCGAAGACATTTTATTTTTATTTTAAACTTAAACTGGGAATTTAACAACAATGATGTTTGTAATAAAGCACGTGGTTAGTGCTAAGACGCTTATGTTATCTTTCCGCTGCGAACTTTTAAAAACTGTTTTATGATGAATGTTTGGACTTTACTCTGATTCGTTTAGTATTTGTAACTAATGGTTGTGGTCCTGGTTTGCTCGCACCCCTTAACGGTATGAACTCCGTTAGTGGTTATTTGGGGGTGTGACAAATCACCTTGCGGTTACACACCACATTGGCTTGGTATTTCGATAACCAATCCATTCCCACTATCACCTTGAATTCCCCCATCATCATTGGTATTAAATCAATAGAGTAATCTTCATCTTCTATAGAGATTTTACAATCACGATACACATCAAAGACTAAGACACTCTTGTTATCTGCTATTTCTACTTCTAAGGGCACAGACAGCTTGTTAATAACAAAAGAAGGGTGACGAGTAAAATCATAAGAAACAAATGACCTACTCGCCCCCGTATCAAACAATACATAAGCAGGGATAGCATTGACAAGAAAGATACCTGTCACTACCCCCGGATCCACCTTTCCCTCCTCCACGGTCAGCTGATAAGATCTTCCTCTCGCTCGAGGAATATCCGGCTTCGCTCCGCTTTGACCCGCCCCCGTACTCGGGTTTGGGCATTCACTCTTTTTATGGCCCGTCTTTCCGCATCCGAAACATAACCGTGCAGGGCTAGGACATTGTGCTATACTATGCCCTGTCTTATCCACAACCATAGCACTGCTTTGTTAAAAAGAAACATTCCCCCTTATGCGCTCTCCCACAATGTGGGCAATCAGACGACCCACTCTTCTTGTTGTCAGCTTTCTTGGGTGATTCATTCACCCTTGGTTTCTTATTTGGGGTAGAACTGCTTTCTACTCCCCTCTTCTCGCCTCTTTCCACCTGCTTTTTCAGCTCCAATTCTCTCTCTCGACAAGCATTGATCAGCTCCTCGAGAGTCACACATCGGGAAGCATTAATGAATTCCCTAAAATCAGCATTCAGCATGTTGTTAAATTGGTAGATCTTTTGCTTCTCTGTTCTCAGCAGCTCTTTACAGAATTTCACTCGATCCAGGAAGTAACTAATTACCTCCCCGATCGGTTGTCCCTTCTTTTGGTGAAACTGCATCAACTCATCTTGTATTTTGTTTACTTCAGACTCAGGGCTATGATATACTGCAAACACCGCTTTAAACTCTTCCCAATTCATGGCCTTTATGGCCTCCCTTCCCTTTTCCTCACGTGTCATATCCCACCAGTCTTTCGCATGTGACCGGAGTTGCCCGGTTGCAAACATCACTTGATCCTCCGACTCACAGTGACTCCGCTCAAATACCGCTTCAATTTCCGCTAGCCATCGATAACAGGCTATCGGATCCGCCTCACTAGTGTATAGGGGAGGCTTACATGCCATGAAATCTTTGTAAGTACACCTCCCCTTATCCTTCTTCCCGCTTCCTTCCGCCATAAGATCATTCCTCATCGATTCCAGCTTCTTTTCCAATGCCTCCATCAAGGCATTTTCCATTTGACCCACATGGGTCCGTACCGCTGTTTCCACCGAGGTCTCAATTTCGTCTGAGATCAGCTTCTTCACTTCTGCAATCATGGGCTCTGTAAGAGCCCCAGCTGGGTTGTTTTCATCCGCCATAGTAAACTGAAAGTTTACAATAGGTTAGCATCATCATCACATACTTCTGCTTTTCAATCACTTAAAATTTTCAGCTTAACCATTTAAAATGATCCATACCGCACATTTCATCATTCAATATCACAACATATAATTTAAATCACATACCGAGTCAGAAGATCGAACCTTGAACCGAACATCTTTCCCCATCACGAGCACTTGGTTTGAGTTCAAGTGCCCCCATGACACTTGAATCCCTCAAACCGTGGCTCTGATACCAACTTGTAAGACCCCAATCCTAATTATACGTATTAACCTCGTTGTAATATAACAGTTTGAAAATTTCATTACATATATAAAACTTTCATCCATTACCATGCCACATTTACAAAATCGGGTGCTTGACACCGTTAACTTCATAAGAATACTACATAACATTCACATTAACAAACATGTGCATCTAGGTCCCAAAAGATGTGATGTTCGGTTCCAAAAGTCTTCGATTCAATCCCGACCCGTCAACTATAGATTACCTGCCATAAACACTAGTAACACATTCGTATTAATGGCAAACAACAGCAAACAACATGTTACATCACTTAAATACAAGAAAACAAGACAAAATTCCCGGACAGCAGCTCCAAGCGTATCGCTTGGAGCTCCTGTACTTCCAGGCGATACGCCTGGAACCCCTTTTCCAGGGCTCCAGGCCATTTTTCCCATACTTAGCCAATTTTCAGCATTTTTCACTCTTGTGCAAGTTCACAAATCCTAACTTCATTTTTTAGTGCTGGAAACTCACCATAACCTATCTTTCATGGTTAAATTCGTTTTCGTATCAACCACGTATTAATTACTCGGATCAAATATAGTTGGCACCCAAACCGACCCGTTGACCCGTTAAGGCATTTGTCACATTCCAGCCCCTATGGCACACTTCCACCTGCAATATCTCAACATATTCATATCTTGGCACACACACAAGTTGTGCCAAGCCGCTTAGACTTCTTGTTGGGGACAATTAGAGGATTATAGCCTCATTATTACTCGCCCTATCTCAACACTAATGCTCAACCCAAAAAGGGTCATACATCACTGCTTCTCAGCTTAGTCATTTGCATACCAAAGTCCACACTTCTCAACAACATGTTTCTAGGCTCTTGGTGTTCACTAGATACTATGACAATTTCCATTGTCATCTAATGAATACTTCAACATTTCACAACATAAGAATGCATATACATAACTAACCGCTACGTGTTACCTTTAGGATTTAGCCTTGCCTTCACGATGATGATTTGCACTTCCACTAGCTTCACCTATAACCAAATCATTGATTAAATTCCTCAATTCCACATTCATCATGCATACATTCTACACTCCATCACTACATAATTCATAAAAATTCAGCTCATAGGCATAATCAACTTCATTCAAGCATTTCATCAAACACCTTATATGCATACATAATGTTCTACAATTTTAGAAGCTTACATTCTTTCATTCCACCATAAATCACTACACAACATAAAAATTCAGCTTTTATACTAAATCAATTGCTCATAACGAGTCTACTTGCATACATGGAGCTCAACTAACCAACCCGAATCACCCATTCACCATAAATTTCGAGTTCTATGAGGTGGGGCTTAAACCCACCACAATTTCTACTAATTACACACAAAATCAGTCATGCAGGGCAAGATTATGCTTCATCTAGACTCACTAACACATAATAACTCAGATTACCACCTCAATTTAACATCTAGATGAAACCCATGAAATCACCCTACCATGGAAACACTTACTTGGTCAAGAACACAAGAATCCAAGGATGAAATCAAGGTGTAGAAGGTTTCCTATACACGAATTTGGTCCTCCCCCTTAAGAATCCCTGCTCCAAGCACTCAATTTGGGTGATTTAGGGAAGAAGATGGCGTGGTCTCCTCTCCCCCCTCTCCTGGTCACGATCTTCAAGTCTGGGGAAGACCCAGACTTGTTTTATTTCCCTTATTTACAGCTATGGCCCCTCTAGTTTTCTATTCTATAAAGATTTAGCCAAAACCCTTAATTACACAATTAACCCTCTAACTTTCTTTATTTTTCTCATCTATTAATAAGGTTAACTTTTTGACTAGAAAATCCCCGTTAACTAACCCGGGTAACCTTCTTAATCCGCTTATTTCACCAAACTCAAATAAAACACAAATTAAATAATATTAGCTCAAGTCATTACGAAACCGGGATGTTACAGGTTTCTACCCCGTCGTCTGTTTTGGATTATAGACCAATCGCTTGTTGAAATATTTTATATAAATGTATTCGTAAGATAATTGCTAACCGAATCAAAGGTGGTCTGGGGCAGATTATTAGTGTCAACCAATCGGCTTTTATTCCTGGACGTCGGATCTCGGATAATATTTTGCTTACTCAGGAAATTATGCACAACTATCATAGGCGGTTTGGGCCGGCTAGATGTGCGTTTAAGGTGGATATTCAAAAGGCGTATGATACTGTTAATTGGAGGTTTCTAGAGAGTGTTTTACGTGGATTTGGTTTTCACGAGACTATGGTTCAGTGGATTATGGTTTGTGTTTCTACTCCTTCCTATTCCATCTCTATCAATGGGCAAGTTCATGGTTATTTTAGGGGTAAGAGGGGCCTTCGTCAAGGTGGTCCGGTGTCTCCTTATCTTTTTACTATGGTCATGGAGATTCTGACTCTTATCTTGCAGAAGAATACTGGTGGTGATTCTGCGTTTAGGTATCATCATAAGTGTGCTAAGCAGAAAAACATTAACTTGTGCTTTGCAGATGATTTGTTTTGGTTTGCGCATGGTGACGTTTATTCGGCTAAGAGTATTTTGAAATCTCTACAACTTTTTACGGATATGTCGGGTTTGGTGCCTAGTGTGCAAAAGAGTTTGGTGTTCTTTTGCAATGTGTCGGATGCTATTAGAGTTTCTATTCTTGAAGTTATTCCGTTTGTCGAAGGTGCTCTTCCGGTTAGATATCTTGGTGTTCCGCTTATCTCCTCTAGGCTTCGTTACAATGATTGTAATGTTCTGGTGGAGCGATTGAATGACAGAATTTCGAGTTGGTTGAACAGATTTCTGTCTGCTGCGGGTCGCCTCCAGTTAGTTAACTCTGTCTTGATGTTGATGCAGGTTTATTGGGCTTCGATGTTTATTTTGCCTAGCCGTATTATAAAAGAGTTGGAGGCCAAGATGCGGGATTTTCATTTGGGGAATTGGTTCGGCCTATAATGGTAGGGCTAAGGTTGCTTGGAATCACTTGTGTGTTCCAAAAAATGAAGGGGGGCTTGGAATCCATAGGCTTAGAGATACGAACAGGGCGCTTATGGCTACTCATATTTGGAGCATATTGACCAAACGGGAGTCGTTATGGGTGGCTTGGATTTACTCTTACCGATTGCATTCTCGCCATTTTTGGGTGGTTCGTGTTCCGCTAAATTATTGTTGGGGGTGGCGGAAACTCCTGTTACTTAGGCCGGTGATCAGGCAATTTATTTGGGTTCAGATTGGTGATGGTCGCTCTTCGTCTGCCTGGTATGATCAGGCAATTTATTTGGGTTCAGATTGGTGGTTCGAATGCGTTTGGCTAGCTTGAAGTTCCGGAGAACTCAGTTTGTTGTTGATCGGCTTTCTGAGTGGGGGGTGGCCGAGGGCTTCGTGTTTGATAATGGCGGCTAAGGAGCATGTCTGTGTTTTGGTGGTGTCCTAGATTAGGACTTGTGGTTTCGTATTGTATGTTCTGGGTTGTTTCTTGTATGGTTTTACTTTCAGGGGCTTGTCCCTGTCTGAACTAGAAAGCGTTTTCTGCTTTCTACTTGCTATGTTTGTTTTTTCTTTGTTGTTTTAATGATTCACCGGGGAAACCCTTTCCAAATATATATATATATATATATATATATATATATATATATATATATATATGTTATATGAATGATTAGTCACCATGCTAGGTGTCAATTCTCATGCTTAGTCACTAAGACACTTGTAAGAAGCATGTGAGACACTCTTGGCTATAAATAGACCATGGATCAATCCATTTTTCCTTGCTAATTCACCAAAAATCAACCTAAAACCTCTAAGAAACCTCAAGAACACTCTAGCTTGCATATTTTAAGATTCAAAGGGAGTTAGGAGCCCATCTTCTGGAATAGATCAATTTAAGGTATGTTTAACAAAACCTCTCAATTAGTTTCATGATTCAAAACACTTAGATATGCCTTTTAAGAATAATGCAAGATTAAGGTTCTTGAACATGTTTTGTTAAGATTGGGAGTTCTAGTGGGAATCATGAGTTGAAATTTGGTATGAAGCCTTAGAATAACATGTTTTAAGAAAGCCTTAAGTTAGTTCATGTTTAAAGAAAGTTTGGTATGGTTTCACCATGTTGGTTTATCAAGAACAAGTAAACCAAGAACAAGAACATAAACATTGGTGTTTTGATCATAGTAATTCCGCCTCCTGGTCGTAATAACGCCTATACGGTCGGTCATGATCATCACCAAACTAAAACACAAATATGGGTGATATCTCATAGTAATTCCGCCTCCTGGTCGTGATAACGCCTATACGGTCGGTAATGAGAATCACTCATCAAGAACGTAAAGTCTTGGACAAGGGTAATGATATTCAACGTAAGAACATAATTATATATATTAAGTATATATAAGCTAAAACCTGAGTTCTGGTAAAGTATTGAATATACCGAGTTACTCGGGTATCTAGAAGTTTGCGTGGACTGGAAGGGTGACGCCTGTACATTGGGGTTTTTGGCATAGTGGCGTTGTCGCATAAATCCCAATCTGGGACATGGCAAACGCTTCACTGGGCGATCCCGGAGTGAGCGTTTACTTATAGGAATGCACATCTTCATAAATATCCCTAAAAGAATACTTTTTCCCGCAGAGGGCAAAACGGTCATTTTTAACAAATGAATGTTAAACCAACAAGTGGTTGGGTTTGGGTTAAAGGGTTAGTCTTAATGATCATTTGTAACCTCTAGGATGTCTTGCTAGGGACATCACGTTAAAGCAAGTTAGATTCACGAAGGAATAAGCCAAGTAACTACTTCGCAACCTAAGGTGAGTTCTATGAGCCCTGTTTTATATTGCTTAAATGCTTTAAACTGTTTTGGGCTCATATACATAACGTCTTGTGTAAATACTTTCTATTGTTTATAAAGTATTGATATATGTGAAATGTTTACGATGTTACTTGCCTTTAGTGATTAAGTAATGAAAGGATTAGTGGAAAGTAGGATTACCAGGAAGATGTTTTAAATCAGATGATTAGACGTCTTTAAGAGTAGTAATCCACCAGGGAAAGTAAGATTTCCATTAACAGGGTTCTATTTAGCTAAGTAGAACATGTTAAGGATGGTAATCAGTAAGGTCGCAAGGGTTGTCAAGTATTAAGTGGGGGCTTCTGAAATAGGGAGTTTTATAGTGTTTTTCCTGAAATGTCGGCAAAGCAGGAATGAAAGACCACTGTCATGTGAGTATCAAACAATACTATTCCCCGAGATGGTACTTGAGACGAGAAGTGACAAAAAGATACATTAGGACAGGTTCTTAATGTGAGGCGAAGATGATAAGGTTATAGAAGGTTATTCTATTCACGAGGTTTATAGAATGATAGGGTAAATGTAATCTACTAAGTATATGGATGATTATGTGTAAACCTATGATACTTTATGCTTAATTGTCTGTTTGCAGAAATGGTTTGATTGACCCAAATAGTATGTGTTCGAAAGGTAAAGTTTTCAAAACTTAGAACTCACCAGCGTAAGCTAACTTGTTAAGTTATGTATGTCAGATGAAGCTGGAACTTCGGACCGTAAGGTCAAGGCTCAGATGTGAGCGAGAGTTAGAGGGCATACACTATCAAAAGTATATCAACTATCAAGAGAATATATTTTGAAGACCGGCATAGATATATAGTTATCTTTTGTAATTGACTCTCTTATGATGTAATACTTGGCATATCAATAAAAAATTTTAATTTTCGTTGCTTTAGTTATCTCTGGTGTACCTTGTGTTCATGAGTAAATCCGATGCGTGACCGCTCCTAGGGCTAAGTCTGGGAGTGGGCGTCACATTTAGAAATTGAAAAGCTAACAATAAACCCTAATCGAGCAGCTTATATGAAGATAAAAAGTGCCAACGGTCCCTAACAGAACTTCACACGAATTTGACACTCTCCACCCCTCAGGTTTAAGAAAACCCTTAACCGGAGCACAAACTTACAACTTTCATAATATGGCAAGATTAGTCCCTGAACTTCCACACTTCTACTTAACAGGAAATTAATCAACACATATAACTCTCAAACACTTCACTAATTGATTTATGCTTCATATAACCAACATTCTCCACCTTGAAGATAAATCAATTAGTAAAAACTCTCTCCTCTAAATGAACTTAAAATTCATAATGATTGCAAATAGTCAACAAAAAACCAATGGGTCAAGCAACAATACTAAGACATTAACACCGAGCAACAGTGACTCCACAGAGTTTGAATACCCTAGTGTGTCATAGCATCTCAGCTAAAACCATTGGAAAAATTTGACATTTATCAACCCACTCCAATTTGTCCAAGACAGTATTCAAACTTACTGCCTGGGACTACTTTGGTGAGCACATCAGCTGGATTTTCAGCAGACTCCACCTTGTTGACAGTTACTTCTTTGTCACTGATTACATCCCTAATAAAGTGCATTCTCACATGAATGTGTTTAGTTCTTTCATGATAAACAACATTCTTAGATAGCTGAATAGCACTTTGACTATCACACATGATGACAGTTTCTATTGACACTACACCTAACTCAGTCAAGAACCTTTTCAGCCACAAGGCTTCCTTAATTGCTTCAGTTAAGGCAATGTACTCAGCCTCAGTTGTACTAAGAGCCACCACATGCTGCAACTGAGCTTTCCAACTAACCAAACTACCATTTACTTTGAACAAGTAACCAGTTATAGACCTACCTCTATCCATATCCTTAGCAGAGTCAGCTTCAACAAAGCTATTTATTTGACCTCTGCTACCCTTATCATAACCAAATATCAACCCTTTGTTTACAGTCCCAGCTAAATACCTCATAATCCACTTAACAGCAGCCCAATGTGCTTTTCCATGATTTGATATAAATCTACTAACTAGACTTACAACATACCCTAAATCAGGCCTTGTACAAACCATCATGTACAAAAGGCTACTAACTACATTGGCATATGGAACTCTCTCCATATAATCTAATTCTTCCTGCTCTTTAGGTGAATTACCATTAGACAAATGAAATTGTGGTCCCAGTGGTGTTGCAACTGGCTTACATGAACTCATACCATATAACTCCAACACCCTTTTAATATATGTTGTTTGAGTTAATCTCAACAACCTATTGACTCTATCTCTTCTAATTTCCATGCCAAGAATCTTTTTAGCAACTCCTAACTCCCTCATTTCAAACTCACTCATTAATAACCTTTTAGTCTCATTAATTTTAACCTGATCTTGACTAGCTATGAGCATATCATCTACATACAAAATTAGATAGAAAGAATTCCCATCATTATACCTGTTAAAATATACACAGCAGTCATAGGAGCTTTTGTTGAACCCATGAGTAGTAATGAATTCATCAAATCTTCTATACCACTGCCTTGGAAATTGCTTCAAACCATATAATGATCTCTTTAATAGGCAAACTTTGTCTTCCTTGCCCCTATCTATAAACCCTTCTGGCTGCTTCATGTAGATAGTTTCTTCAGATTCCCATGTAAAAAAGTTGTCTTTACATCTAGCTGTTCTAATTCAAGATCATATAATGCAATTAGTGATAACAAAGTTCTAATTGAGGAATGTTTTACCACTGGAGAGAAAATTTCCTTATAGTCAATCCCAGTCTGTTGAGTGAAACCTTTGGCCACCAACCTGGCCTTATATCTAGGTGGATCACCATCAGTTAGCCCTTCCTTCAACTTGTAAAGCCATTTACATGCTACAAGCTTTTGGTTTTCTGGTTTATCAACTAGCTGCCATGTTTCATTTTTCATAAGTGAATCCATTTCCTCTTTTATTGCATCTATCCACTTATTCTTATCCTTAGAGCATACTGTGACATCCGTCTATTTTCCATATTTGTAACCCGACCCGTTTCAATTATCCATGTAATTTCAATCTTTATTCAAGTAAATCATGAAATTCTATTATTATACTCTCGTTTCATTTTATATGTAATATATATATATATATATATATATATATATATATTTATATCTGTTACACATGTTAAGGTCATACCAGAGTCAACTCAACACGAAACCAATGGTGATAATATTTGACAACTCCAACACGATGCATTAATGGTGGTAAAATACTAAAGATTATAAAAAAAAAGATATATAGTTTTTATAAATTTTATACATCGATTCTTTTATAAATAAACAATTTCAAATATCAAAAGACTACCCAAAGGACTACCAAGGGTTACCAAGGATTACCAAGAACTACCAAGGGTTACCAAGGATTACCAAGGGTTACCAAGGATTACCAAGGACTACCAAGGATTACCGAGGATTACTAAGGGCTAAAATTTCGTATATAAATACGGCATGCTTGACCAAAAATAAACACACTCAAACTCATTTCTTACTCCAAAAAACGCTCACGAAAATATATCCATTTCTCCTTCCAATTCCACGACAGAAAGAAATTATCTACCTTTTGAAGACTCACGAGTGGATTCAACATTCTCCTACTACATTCCTTCTCCTTGCTTGCTTTAAGTGAGTAATCGTTCGTTATTATTTTTTTATGTCGTTATTTTGAACTAGTCGAGCCTTCGGGTTAACTATAATTTCTAAAGAAAAATACTAATCTTAAATATTTTATACTCCTCAAATATAAGCACCTCGTGTGTTAATCATAAATTAAATTTCTATAGTAAAATTTATATTCATAGTTTTATTTTATTTGCATAAACATTAACGAAATTTTATTATATTAAAACGTGTCTCAAATTTATTTATTACACTTACTTCAATTATATTAGATATCAGATCTAACGGATCTCCGTTATGTCCGTTAAGACTCTAATATTTGTAACATTAATAAAGTACATTTTATAAACTAAGTTGGGACTTTTGACTTATAAAAGGCAACTGTTTTTATATATTTTGTATAAACTAAATTAACAACTCAGTTGGGAAATATCATTCATACAACTCACTCGAAATATAACTCGTAAATCTAGAGCATGTTTACTTGAATATTCAAATACACTTATATTTATGTTCGTAGAATAAATATACATATATCAAACACAAATAATTATCACCAACGGTTAAACGGGCTAACTCACGTAACTAGACTCGACTAGTCTAAATGGTTGACTTACATACTTGACCCATATCAGTAAACCTTAAAGTGTCTTTATATAATTTAGGACACGGATAGGTCATCTTCATATCACTCGGACTATTTTCATATTTCACTTATTGATCAAGTGAGTATTCATATCCCCTTTCTTTTTCAAGTTTTGTGATGTGACATGTATACATATTCAAATATCAAATCTTTATTCATTTACAAACCATGTGATTTCATTTCATGTCAATGTGTGATTACATGCTATATGTTAGACTATGGTGTTTTTATGCAAAATTCAACTTTCAAGTGTAATCATTAATATACAAGCCTACGGTAACAATGATAGATCTATTGGCTGACCACCAATTTAAATTTGACTGTATAGATGGCATTTGGGTGATTGAAACCTATCACAATTAGCTATGACCTGAATTTGACTGTATAGACGGCATTCGGGTTATGGTACAAGTCATCAAGGTTTGATTATGCTAATTCAATATTGGTTTATTCATACATGCTTGAGTCTACATCAGACATTTGAATCGCTTACAAACTACTATATGTATCTTAACCCTATGTTTACTCACCAACTATTTTTAGTTGACACTCTCTATTTTTATACATGTTACAGGAAATGCGGTTTGAGCCATACTTGATTGATGCTAACATCTAGGATGCTTTGGACCTATATTAATTAAATCAAACTCAATCTTTATGTTATGTTATGTGTATTGGATCCTTCTGTAAGACTTGGAATTTGGTAATGAATAATTATTGAGACTATAATTAGTGTCATGAGCATTTGGACAATCATCATGCCCCGACGTAAATTCCGCCGTCGGTTGGGGTGTGACACATACTACCTGACTGTAAGTTATAGGCTCTAATATACTTTCCTCAGCAGCACTGACTAAAGCAATTGCTGTAATGTTATCATCATCCCTATACCTCACAGGTTTCACAATGTTTCTTTTAGGCATGTTCTTAGCCAATGAATATGTTTCCCTGGGCTTTGTACTTGTAAATTTATCATCACTAGCATGCTCTTCACCAGGGCTTCCATGCAACTCCACCTCAGACTCAACTCTCTTCCTGGATGTACTACCTTCACTGTCAGCTAACACATCACTTATAGCAGTTTTACCTTTTCCCATCACATCCTTATACATTACCTCTTCTCTAAAAATCACATTCCTGCTAACTAAGATCTTAGGTGAATTATCTTCAATTCTCCAAACTCTATACCCTTTTACTCCCTCAGGATATCCCATAAAGATACACTTTTCTTATGTGGGATTTAGTTTTCCTTGATTAGTATACACAAAACACAATGACCCAAATACTTTCAGGATGCTATAATCCTGCCTCTCACCAGCCCACACCTCCATGGGTGTCTTATGATTAATAGCTCTTGAAGGGATCCTATCTATCAGATATACAGCAGTAGTAGCAACCTCAACCCAAAACCTTTTTGGTAACCCAGAACTGTTTAACATACACCTCATTCTCTCTAATATGGTCCTATTCATTCTCTCTACTAACCCATTTTGTTGAGGGGTTCCAGGAATTGTAAGGTGTCTAGCTATACCATGAACTTTACAATATTGATTAAACTCTTTATTGCAGAATTCCATGCCATTATCACTTCTTAATTTCCTAATCTTCCTACCTGTTTGATTTTCAACCAAACTTTTCCACTCTTGAAATTTACTAAAGGCTTCATATTTATGTTTTAAAACATATAACCACACGCTCCTAGTGCAATCATCTATCAGAGTCATGAAGTATCGTCCTCCTCCCATAGACTCAGTTTGTGTTGGTCCTCAGAAATCTGAGTGGATGTAATCTAGGATACCCCTTGTTGTATGCTTTCCCTTAACAAATTTTACCCTGGTTTGTTTTCCCATTACACGATGCTCACAGAATGGAATATCACAGCTTGTTAATTTTCCTAGCACATTTTGTTTATTAAGTTCTATTAGTCCTTGATGACTAATATGTGCCAACCTATTATGTCACAAAAGTGCTTCTGAATTTGTCTTTTCTGTGATCATAGCAAGACTACCAGTTTCTACACTTCCATCTAAAAGATATATATTATTATCTTTTCTAGTACCAGACAGCACAACCATTGACCTTTTTATAACCTTGGTTTTACCATGTTTTAAACTAACAATATATCCTTATTTTTCAAGAGTTCCTAAAGACAATAGGTTTTCTTTTTAGTTTAGGCACATACCTCACATTGTTCAACTGAATACTGTTACCATTCTGAACCTTCAACACTATAGATCCACTTCCCATTATTTGGCAGGGTGTGTAATCACCTAATTTCACAATTCATAACTCCTCTTCCTTCAAGAACTTGAAATAGCCTTTATTAGGTGACATATGAAATGAGCAGCCACTATCCATTACCCATCCATCCTTCACTTGATCACTATACACCATGAGCATATTAGAACTTTCATACCCTTCAGAAGTATCATCAAAATCAGGTTGACTACTTCTTTGGCTTTTAAAATCAGATTTTTTCCTCTTCCACTCTGGGCAATCCTTCTTAAAATGCTTCTCAGATCCACAAACAAAGCATTTGAGCACCTTCGTGCCTTTGGATTTAGACCTCTGATGTCCCTTCTTGTTATAGTTTCTTTGATCATTCCTTCCTCTCACAAACAGTCCCTCACTACATTCTTCCTTCACTTCCCCAATCTTATTTGTCAACTCTCTTGATTTAAGGGCTGCCATTACTTCTTACATCGACAAAGACTCTCTTCCATACATCAAAGTATCCACAAAGTTTTCATAACTTTGTGGTAATGATGACAGAAACAAGATCGCCTGATCCTTATCTTTTATCTTGACCTCTATGTTTTCAAGATCTAAGATAATTTTGTTAAATTCTTTTATCTTGACCTCTATAGCCTTTTCTTGAGGTACAACCTATTCGAGAGTGACTTTGTCATGTATAGGCCCTCCAATTTAGTCCACAACGCAGCAGCAAACTTCTCCTTTGAAACTTCGCGCAAGACTCTATCTCCTAGACTCAATATGATCGAGCTATGAGCCTTATAGAGCACTTCCTGCCAATCGCCATTACTCCAATCAGCAGGTTTTTGTTTCTCCCCTTTGAGAGCTTCAACCGTTCCTTGGTAAACCAAGAACGCCCTCATTTTCATCTTCCAGAGGCTAAAATTATATCGTCCATCGAATTTATCGATGCTGAATTTCGTCGACATCAGATCGCCTGCGTGAAACAGAGACGTACCTATTTTTCCACTGATTGCAGAAACCAAATCCCCAATTCGTAGTAAGCTCTGATACCAATTGATGAAATTGGAATCAAAATCGAAACAAGCAAACTGAGATTTTATTGAGAATTATGAGAGAGTTATAAAGCGAGAGTAATCTACAAATTTAGGAATTGAAAAGCTAACAATAAACCCTAATCGAGCAGCTTTTATGAAGATGAGGAGTGCCAACGGTCCCTAACAGAACTTCACACGAATTTGACACTCTCCATCCCTCAGGTTTAAGAAAACCTTTAACCGGAGCACAAACTTAAAACTTTCACAATATGGCAAGATTAGTCCCTGAATTTCCACACTTCTAGTTAACAGGAAATTAATCAACACATATAACTCTCAAACACTTCACTAATAGATTTATGCTTCATATAACGAACAAAAGCTGCCTTCTCTTTTGTCAAGCTTTGGTACCAATTGTTGGAGAACAATCGATTAATGAAAATGAAACCGAAACTTGCTCGATCAGAAACTTAGACGTAGCTAGAACTTGCTCTCCTTAACAAAATACTTGCTTTATTCTATCGTGGATCATATTGCTAATTTGCTACCGAAGCAAATTAAGCTACCAACATATACTCAAATTCTAATTCATACCTTCAAGCTTATGTAAACTATTAAACGAATAATAATAATAAATAATTATAATAATAATAAATAATAATAATAATAAATAATAATAATAATAAGGGGTTTTCTAATATGTGCGACACACATAAGGTGCAATAAATGCATCTCGAAAATTGAAAAAATATAATAAATGCATCTTGAAATTTGAAAAAATACATTTTTCAAGAAAAATTTGTGTATCTTTTTTATTTTTCAAGATGAATCTTGGTATTTTTTTTAATTTCAAAGAGAATTTTTGTGTCTTTTTCAGTTTTCGAGGTGCATTTATTGCACTTTATATGTAAGATTACATATTAGAAAAACCCTAATAACAATAATAATAATAATAATAATAATAATAATAATAATAATAATAATAATAATAATAATAATAATAATAATAACAATAATAATAACAATAATAACAACAACAAAAACAACAACAACAACAATAATAATAATAATAATAATAATAATAATAATAATAATAATAATAATAATAATAATAATAATAATAATAATAATAATAATAAGACAGATGTTCAAATGAGAAGTTTGGTTTTAGTAAAAAGGATAAGAAGGAATTTCAGCTGTTGGATCTTGATCTAATAAAGAAAGAAGAGTATTTTAGTTTGGCAAATTGGATTTTAATAATCCAAACTATGACGTATTGGCCGATAATAATCCAAACTATCAGTTTGGCCAGCAGCAGTCCCAACTTTCATTTCCGTTATCACGAGTAGTATTAGTTCCGAAACGTCATACATTTACACATGATTTACACTTATTTTTCGTTTGTTTTTTGTTTTTTGTTTTTATGTTTCCTTATTTTGTTCAGATTCATCATTACGAGCCAAAAATCAAGTGTAAATGTATGATGATTATGCGACTGGATTGCTCCTGATAATGAAAATGAAAGTTGGGACTGCTCCTTGCCAAACTGACAGTTTGGATTATTATCGGCCAATGGGTCATAGTTAAGATTATTAAAATCCAATTTTCCTTTTAGTTTTAGCCATCTTTATTGACTTATTATCTACTTCCGCCATTTTTTTAAACATTCATAACTTTCACATATGACATTATTTTATTTTTTTTTTAAATTACACCTTAAAAGCGATCGTTTCTTTATCTTTAAAACGCGTATAATGTTGTTATATAAAAAAATTTAAGAAAAACATTACTCTTTCGATTTTTGACACAATGTTCAGATCATTATGTCATTGTGTTAAAATGTTCAGATCATTGTGTCATTGTGTCAAAAGTATATATAGTGTTGTTATATATAAAATTAAAAAAGAAAAAACTACTCTTTCGCGGTTTTTGACAATATATGGCATAATGATCTAAACATTTCGACATAATATAACACAATGATCTGAACATTTTTGACACAATATGACATAATGATCTGAACATTTTGACACAATCACACAATGACACAATGATCGGAATATTTTGATACAATCGAAAGAGTAAAAAAATTAATTTTATATATAACAACACTGTACGGTTTTAAATATTGTTTGATTAAATATTGAACACCAAACAATCCAATACACAAAAACTTGAAACATTTAATCTTGTTTGATTAGATATTGAATGTTAAGGATGATTTAGAAGTGATTAAATGTTTCAGTTTTTATGTATTGGATTCTTTCGTGTTCTGATCAACATAAAGAACTATCATACTTTCAAAAGAATCTAACTACATAAACTACTCCACATGAAAGATGTTCTTCATGTTCAAAGCATCACAATAAACAATATTATACATCATAGCAAGTTGACTATTGAATGATATTAAATATCACTCTAGTGATAGTTCAAGGATAGAAACATTAGAAAACTTATAATTAACTTATTGCCGTTGTTAAACACTCACATGGTTCTCATCTAAGCTCTATCCGGTGCACATCACATGCACTTCATGGAGTCGTCATCTGACTCTACATGAAAATCTTCCTATATGGTTTCAATAATAACTTAATAAGATTCATGTGTATTTGTTGTTCACGTATAGATTCTTTTATGTAGGGTGAGGTTCATTGTAGACACCTTCATAAGTGTAGATAGGTGGACACCCTATTTCACCAATACAATTCATGGGAGGGGGGATACATGTAAATAAACTTGTGGCTCAAATTAGTTATTTTTAGTTCTCAAATCAAGTTGGTTCTCAAATGATCTTCTCCCTATATATATATATATATATATATATATATATATAGGGTGAAGTTCATTGTAGACCCCTTAAAAAGTGTAGACCCCGTAGACCCCCCTATATTGTTCTATAAAACTCACTAAAAATTATAAAACTCATTGCTGTTGGTTCGGTTTTTTATGCGTCGAACAAACGAGCCCGAGCAACAACCGTGCGACGATGGTTTGTTCGTGTATGTTGCGAACATGACGCCCCCGCCACAAGCCTTCCCACCTTTCCCTTACCAAAACTTCGGCTTCAACTTGTACTCGCAACAAAACTTCACACCATTTCAATCGAGCTAAGGTTATTCACCGTACAAACCTTTTCCATCTCCCACCCCACCTTCTCGTCCCTCTTCACAAGAACCCATTGCGGTTTCCCCGGACGAACCCGAGGTGGTTCCGGAGACGCAAGTGGAGGCGGCGCCGGTCGGAACGAGAAAACGAAGATCTCACAAGAAAAAAGATACCGCGGAACCGAGACAACGAAAAGTGGTGCAACATTGGACCGAGGAGGAGGAGGTGACACTAGCTTGATCGTGGCTTGACACGTCGGAGGATCCCATTCACGGTAAATAATACACTTTTTTAAAATTAAAAATTTTAAACCATTCATATTATTAATTATTATTTTTTAAACGCAGGTAATAGTAAAGACCTTGTGACTTTTTGGTCGGAGATTCGTTGAAAATTTTTCGTCGAGATGAAAAAGGAGCCGCACCGAGCTAACGATTCGTTCTCGGGAAAGTGGACGAAAATGAACAAGAGGAAGAAAGCCTTTTTCACCGTATACGGTCGGATTAAAAGTAGTCGACCGAGCGGTGCGGATGACCAAAACATCATCATAGCGGCAATGGCGGAGTATCGAGCAAACGCGCTGGCGTTTAACAACCTCAAGGCTTGGCAAGTGGTTCGTGATGCACCAAAGTGGTTGAATCAATCGGACCTCACAAGGCCGACAAGACGACCAAGTAAAAAATCAAAAACGTCGTCTTCCGCCGCCGCCACCGACTCCCCTAATATATCCGACGCTCGGGCATTTGATTTGAACGATGTGAACGATTATGACGAGGATGTCGAAATCGAGCGGCCTAGGGCGCCGGGTAGGGACAAGGCAAAGGCGAAGGCGAAACGAGCGGCGTCCTCATCGGCAAGTCAAGCACCATCATCCGACTACTCCGTCCGCCATGAAGAAATGCGAGAACGTTTTGATGATTTTTTGACACTTAAGAGAGAACAATCAATACCGTTAACGCTCGGAAAAAAGAAAAAGTGTTGGAGAGGCTCATGCAACCGCTCCCCGATGAAGAACCCGCCCGAAGCCTCGCGTTGCAAATTCGAGCGGATATCATGAAAGAATATGGCCTTTAGATGTTTTTTTTTGTTTAAGAATCTAGATTTGTTTTTTTTAATTTTCATGTTTTTTTTTAATGAATGTTGTAGGTTTGTTTTTTTTTAAATCTTCTAGTTTTAATGTCTTGTTTTTTTAATGAATATTTTAGTTTTTAATATGTTTAATATTAAATTATATAAAAAATTGATTAAATAATTAATTAAGTAATCATTACATGGGGGTTATATATGGAGTCCCACTACACCACTTTTGGTATGGAGCCCTCATGCTGACGTGAACACCACATGACGCATAATGCCCACAAGGAGCTCCATCCACTACGGATAGCCTAAACATAAACATAAGAGTTTTTCGGTAAGCCTTTTTCTCCATAACTAAAAAAGGAAATAAAATAAAGAAGCTGTAACAAAGTGACAAGAAATAAGAAAAGAAAAAGGATAGTGGATGATTGATTGCATGAAATAATTGAACCCAATAATGAGGTGGTAATACAGTTTCTTTATAAAATGCATTATAAATCCTTTCATATAAATATTAAAATATTAATCTCTGAATTAATAAAAGAAATAAAACTGTTAACAAAAATAATATACATATAAGTTCAATTTGTAGATATTTTATCAGTATTTGTCTTGTTGGAATCATTTTTGTTGTTTTATGTTTATCCAAGACAAACTCGTGGCATAGTTGAATTATACTAGTTCTGTGGCAATTCTTATTTTAGTAGTTTTTGTGTTTCTTCCCTTCGAATATTTATGTGTGATATTTTAATAGATATTTATTTCAAAACAATACAAATGTTAATGTTAAAAAAAAAAAAAACAAAGTTACAACACCACCTAAGAATTCAAATTTAAGATTTGAAGCACATTTTGTATATATACCGATACATAAATGTAGAGGTGTAAAAATCAAAAGATAGGTTATTTTCAATACCCGGTTAGTATTCATAACCGTTATTGGTATAATTGGCTAGGCTCTAATCGGTTATGTCATTAACCGGTTATGGTTACTAACCAGTTATTGGTCTTGAAATGTTTAACCGGTCTAGTCAGTCACAGTTACTAACCTAACCGGTTATGGGTAATAAATGGTTATTGGTAATAACCGGTTAGTAACTGCTTATTAAAAAATTAATTTTATTAAATACTATAAATATGAAATAAACTCAATAACATCCTTTTTTTAAGGGCTTGTATATATTTTTAGGTGTATGTATATGTATTTGTATATGTATTAATTAGTGTAATGTATCTATATTACTGTTAGTGTATATATTACTGTTAGTGTATATGTATATGTATATATATATATATGTATTAATTAGTGTAATGTATCTATATTACTGTTAGTGTATATGTATATGTATATATATATATATGTATATTGTATATGTGTTAGTATATAGGTATGGGTATTAGTGTTGGGACATGTTGGGTTACCATTTAATAGCCTCTTAATCGCTTAACTTCTGAATCAGTCAGATTCAAAGCGTTTGTTTGGAGCCTCTTAATTGCCTCTTATACAGTCAGTGGGTCTTAATTGCTTCTGAATCGGTTAATGAAAAACCTGTGACGCCCACCTCCCGAACTTGGCCCCGGGACGTCAAGCATCGGATTACACATGAACACATGACACGACTAAAATGAGATTCTCTAATCTCGCCCCTTTCTTTTTTTCCAGGTTGATTCAGAATCTTACCTACGTATTCAAAATATTCTACCCATAGGAACTCATCTTGTTCGAAAGCTTCCGATTCACTGCGATCTAGAATCGCAACAGGCTATTCTATATATGACAACCAGACATTAATATGATCTCTTCGAAAGGTATCATCTCCGATCATCTGCTCGTGGAACTTCCTTCAGAACTGCAACGTGATCCGCGTGTCCTTATCTTGAAACGACGAACAGTGGTACTCCGTCTTGGGCAACGATCTTTCGGATGAAAAACTCTGTTAACTTCTCAGGAGAATGCCTCTCCATGAGACTTCTAATGCTCAACATATCCTCTGCATATGTCAAACACCTATCTACATTTTGCATGACTTGATCTTTACTCTTAGACACCAATAGTCCCTCACCCGCTCATTTAATAAGTGATCTATACCCATAAACGCTACTGATTTTGTTTTCCATGTTGGCCTGTGATATCACCTTCACGGGACTAACCCTAGTGCAACTTCTTGTTGTACATCAGGTGTATATATATAGGATATACCGACGGCATATCCACCACACCCTTGATACAACTAGAGGTGTACTAGTGCTAGTCCGGTGTAGGAAGACTTCACTATTCTAACCATAAGAAAGCCAATATAATTTACGTATATCTATTACGTATCTTAATAAACCAGTTTGGACCTCCATTGCATAACTTTGTATAAATAATGCTTTCATCTCTTAAGTGTAAACACTACTGCTGCTAATTCCAAATCCTCTGACAATTCTCTAACATTATCTAGGGCAGTCTTATTCTCAAAAGGTACCTTAGTCCTAATTGTTGGCCTCTCAAGTAATATACCGAAACCATGGGATACAAAAACTCATACTAATATCGAAGCCATATAACATAGAAATAGGCACACTATTAACGAGAAACGTAACTAAAACTACATCGGGTTCCTCGATAGTAGTTAGGGTATAAGCTCTACCCTTGGCCTCTGGAGCTACAACTGCCCTTAATGGTACCAGATTCCTCACCAATTTTACGACATTCCGCTTTGATATGCCCCGTACTACTACACTCATAGCATTTCTTAGTTTCCGGGAAATTGTTGGATTAGTGTCCTTCCTTGCCACATCTATAGCCCCTGGCTGGCTATGACCAACACTCCCCATGATGATACTTATCACAATTACGGAACATAGCCTTGTCGCTTCTTAAATCCTTCTTTGGTTTCTTGTGGTAATCCTCATCATTCTTCTTCGAACATTCTTCAACCTCTTAGCACTTCCTTTTGATTTCTCCCGGCCTTCCTTCATCACCGTACTCTTCCTCATAAAGTGCAACACTAATGTCAATTGCCTCCTGGTACATCTTAGGAGCATGAGGCCTATCTTCCTTACAGCAGCAGGAAGGGCCTGAACATACCTTTTTACCTTCTCTTCTTCGGGTGTTACCAACCTGGCACTAACATCGCCATCTCGTCGAACTTGCTAGTAAATTCCTGATGAGTCATGTTACCCGCCTCCAGCCTTAGAAAGTTAATCTCAATCCTCTCTAGTTCGTTCCTTGGGCAAAACTTACTCATCACCAGTGCCTTTAGATCATTCTATCGCATAGCACCAATGACTTGCTCGCCCCGGGATTGTAGGACAGAGTCCCACCAAAACAATGCTCCACTAACAAAAGAGTGTGCTGCATACTTTACCACCTTATCCAAACTGCACTCACTAATATCTATCACTGATTCCAACTACAGAATCCATCAGACAGTTAAGCCCGCATCTCTCTTCCTTTCAAATGATGGAGGCCTACATCCACTGAAGGATTTAAAAGAATATCCACAACCTCCTGGAATAACATTTCCTGCACCTGCACCAACACCACCATCCCCACCACCATCCCCACCACCTGCTACTCTGACACCCTCACCGGTAGCTCCCTGAAGTTGAGCTATTAGGTCCAGTAATTCAGATTGAAATACTTGAGTCACTTCTGTATAAATGGTTGCCCTCTGCTCGTTGGTAAATGCGTTAGCTCCTGATTTGTTCTCCGGTTTATGATTTTCACGCGTACGTCTTCCAGCACCGGTTGCTCTGTTGGCACCTCTACCACCACCACATCTACCTCTTATCATCATCCTACATTCCGGATGAACGACATTTCAGAATTAATGTGATGTAAAGTCCCTGAACTTTGAATACATGATAACCAGATAAGTACAGGTACCTATGTAATTATATAACTATGTTGTGTTCAAAGCCTAGTTACTTCCATCACACTCATTCCTAGTGTCCACACCTCACTTCTCTATCCTTACCGGTAACTCTAAGTCAATACCGGTCTTTCCCCCTCAAGGATTAGTATTTCACCATCACATAATTTACCCCGGACTCGGCGACATAATAGTTAGGACTCAGGGTATGTTTATGTCACTCATACCAAATTACAGTAGCTAGTTGCAATTGGGTATCTTCCACATTTAACATACTCTAGGTTCCACCTATTATGTTCCTAATGCAACCTCGTT